>VZRF01013001.1:174753-211230 GCA_013396875.1 Vireo altiloquus | reverse complement strand
CCATTAACAGAAGAAAATCCAGAGGGAGAGCTGGTTTCAACAGTTCATGAAGATGGTGATAGAATACATGCTTTAAGTCACATCTTACTTTACAGCCCAGGACAGCTTTATTCTGGAAATTAAATATATTGTCTTTATCAGTTTGGGGATTTTTTTGTTCCTGTCAGTCTTCATCTGGAGGTAGAAAGGAACCAAAACACAGATTTTTTTTTTTTTTTCTGGTTTATGTTTCTTAGGGATTTTCAAGGGATTTTCCTCTTCCTGCATTGGTAGTTGAATATGATTTTGAGAGAAACCCTTCTGATAAGGCAGAAAATTTTGTCAGAGGCCAGTGTAAGGTAAAAGATTCCTGGTCATATGTGCTACAGTAGTATGAGATTTCAGGACTGGAGACAAATTGGTTAGGACAGAATTTTGGGTGGACCAGTGGGAGTAAAGGGCGAAGGAGGCCTTATTAAACAGAAATGCTACTTCAGCCTGGTGCCATGATGAGTATGAGAAAATAAATAGCTCTTGTATACCAGGGTTTTGTTAGCCCAGTAGTCAAAAGGATTGCTAGTCTCCAGAAGTACTGAACATAGCCAGTCAAATGACTTTGTTTAAAATATGCTACTTATACGAGGCCGTCTTTGTGGAAAAGCTGTGTTACTGGCAATCTTTCACTGGAAGAAGCCTAAGAAAAGCATTTGAGGGGCTGGAGGAAAACTATGAGGAAAACTCTGCAACTCTCAGAAAGAGGTAGCTGATAAGTAGCAAATCCTCTTATTTGGGTACCGTACAGCTGTCCTACAAAGCTGCTAAAAGTGTACTGGATTTTTCTGTGGATTTAGGACCAGATTCAAAGGCAGATCCATGCATCATTTGTGTGTGCATCATTATGAAAAATAGGATATGGGACTGACAAGCCCTGGTTTTTACCTGTGCTTCATAATTGTGAGGAAAACATAACACTGACACTACCATGGTAATTTGTGAAGGCAGCTTTCTGTATGTTTTGCTGTTATATTTTTGGGTGGGTCCTGGAATGGGCCAGGAAATAACTTCTTGGGCCAAGATGAAGTTTAAAACAGGTGTGCTGGAGTGTGTTCATTTGGTGTCTGCGAATGAAATTAACTGCATTTTTTGCCACAAAAGAGTAAAAATTTCTGTTTGCTTCAAAAGAAAAGATACAGTGAATTCTGTTCTGCAGCAGATTCCTATAGGACTTAGTAGTATTTTATATGCTCAAAAATTCAGACACATATTTTAAAAAAGTACAAGCACACATTTACTTGAATTCTGGGACAAGTGATTATCTCTTTTTCTTGAAAATATGTACACTTGCCTTATTTCATTTTATTGTGCAGCCGTAAATAAAGATGGAGCCCTGTGGAACCCCACTGGTAACAGGTCACCAATCTGATGTTGCCTCATTCACCATAACCCTTCATGCCGCACCTGTGAGCCAGTTTGCTCACCCATCCCATGATTTGTTTACCCAGCTGTGTGCTGCGCATTTGGTCCATAAGGGTACTATGAGAGACATCATTTAAAGCTTTACTGAAATCCAAAAAGATTACATCCAGTGGCTTCCCTCAATCAGCTAAGTGGGTTACCTTGTCATAAAAGGAAATCAGATTTGATAAGCAGAACTTTCCTGTCATGAAGCCATGCTGGCTGTGACTGATGAGTGCATTGTCTTTAAGATATTTTTCAATACCTCCCTGAATAATCTTCTCTGTAACTTTACTAGGCACTGAAGTGAGACTGATAGGCCTGCACTTTCTGGAGTCCTTCTTGCCCTTCTTGGAATTGGGACAATGTTCACCAGCTTCCAGTCAGCTGGGACATCTCCCCTGGATTCCCAAGACCACACAAAAAGCATCAAAAGAAGTTTTGCTATGAGATCGGCTAGCTCTGAGGATTCTTGGATGAATCCTATCAGATCACATAGATTTGTAGGGATCTGACTGGAGCAGCAGATCCCACAGTTTCAGGGTTAACTGGGAGTTGATCATTCTCGCAGTTGTGGTCCTCCAGCTCAGGGCACTGAGACCTCCTTGGTTCATCGTCAGTGTTGAAGACAGGAGCAAAGAATGCATTAAACACCTCTGCCTTGTCCTTGTCCTTGTTTGTGAGGTGACCATCTCATCCTGTAATGTGCTGATGTTATTTTTACACTGCCTATTGACAATATATTTTAAAAAACTCTTTTTATTGTCCCCCACAGTTCTGGCTGGCTTCAACTTCAGTTGAGATTTGGTTGCACAGATTTTCTCCCTGCTGAGGCAGCAGTGTCTTTGTATTCCTCCCATGCTGTGTGACCTTGCTTCAACTGGGCATACAACTTCTTTTTTTGCCTTATTTCCAAGAGAAGATTCCTGTTCAGCCAAGCCGGCCTTCTGCCCCTCCTGCTTGACTTCTGACATTTGTGAATTGCTGCTCTGTGCCCTTTGGAGGTGATGTTTATAAAAAGCAGTGATGGACTCCAGCACCCACAAAAAGATTTTCCCAGGGCACTTTACTCACTTGCATCCTGAGCATCCTGATGTCTGCTGTCGTCATGTGCAGAGTGAGGTTTTCCTGGCACTTTTCCTCCTCTCAACAGAGATTTTAAACTCAATCACCTCATGGTCACAGTGGCCAAGATGGCTGCCAATCTCCACATTGCTTATGAGATTCTCTCTTTAGATGAGCAGTAGGTCAAGGAGGGTATCTTTATGAGTCAACTCCCTTAGGACCTGTTCTATGAAGTTGTCATCCAAGTTTCTTAGGAATCTTCTGGCCTGGGTTGTACCAGCTGTGTGATGCTCCCAGTTAGTTTCTGGCAAGTTCAAGTCCCCCATAAGGACAAGAGTAGTTGACTTGGATGTGTCCCTTAATTCCTCGAAGAATAATTCATCAGAGTCATCCTGGCCAGGAGGTCTGTAGTAGACTCCCAAACATCATCATTGTTTGTTTGCCCTTTGATCGTACCCAAAGGCTCTCAACTGTGCCATTGCCAACTGAGAGCTCTATACATTCTATCCCTTCTGTTACATACAGTGCCACCCCTTCTCCTCTTCTGCCTTCCTGAAGAGCTTGTAAACATCCATCAAGGCACTCCAGTCACAGGACTCATCCCGCTATGTTTGACGGATACCACTGGTGTCAAGTCTCTGGTCATGCAGATTACACTGTTTTGCAATACATGGTCCAAAAGTAATTTGCTGGAATCTAGCATGCAATTGGTTTTCAAAGCAAGGTTATTAAATCAGTGCCTAATTTTATATCTTGATATAAGTGGTGAAATCCTTCTAAATTTAGAGATGACTATGCACTGGCAAGCAGTAAAATTCAGCTGATCACTTTATTACTAAAACCTGCAGGACGGAGCTCCTGAAATTATTGGCCAGCATTAATCAAATTTATCTGATGGACTTAGCCATGAAAAATGGGAGTATTCATATCCCACCTCAAGTGAAGAGGAGGAGCACTCACCAACTGGGACAGCCAAATAAAGGAATAATTTCAGTGCAGTCACCAATCCATTCTTAAATATGTTCAGAAGAGAATTCTTATGGAGACAGTGAGTAACTATTCAGACTTTCCAGTAGCACTTCAAAATGCAGAGAATCATGGAATTGTGGAACAGTCTGTGTTAGAAGGAAACTTAAAGACCATCTAGTTCCAATCTGCTGCCATAGGCAGGGGCATCTTTTACAAGACTAGTTTGCTCAGAGCCCCATCCAACCTGGCCTTGAACACTTCCAGGGAAAGTGCATATCCAGCTTCTCTGGGTAACCTGTTCCTGTGTCTCACTGCCCTCTCAATAAAGAATTTCCTCCTATTATCTAATCTAAATCTATTCTCTTTCATTTTGAAACTATTATCCCTTCACTGTAGGCCTTGGTGAAAACTCTCTCCATAATTATTATAAGCTCCATTAATGTATTTCGGGGCTTCAGTGACATCCCTCTGGAGCCTGAGTCATGTAAGGTCACTGTATTATATCAAATTAAATTTACAACAACTGTGAATAAGCAAAGCTATGGTTAAGTTAGATTTAATCAAATCTTACATAACACTGTAGGAAGGTCTGTGTTCTTGCAGTGCTTCTGAGGTCTCAGGATATTCCTCTTTATTGCTGGAGCCATCTTATGCACAGAAAAAGACTCCAGCTTGGTCACTACCAATTAAAGACACTGATCCTATGCAGGACAACGTGCATGGAATATGTGTACCTATGCAGCAGCAAATAATTTTGTCTATGATTTTGGTATTCTCGGAGTCCTTACTTCTATACAAAGATTTTAATGCTATTTTAAGAAGGCAAATAGACACTCTGTTACTGCAAAAATTTGCATTGAGGAATATTTTATTTTTAATATGCATTTTAAAAGTGCCATGGCAAGAAGTGGCTTTGATTTTGAAGAAAAATCGTTTTGAATAATTAACCATGAATTACTCTACTTAGAAGAAAATAATTATAGGTTGGACATAGCTGCTTCAAATGAGATACATGGAGTTAGTGACTATTGAAAAAATAAGGCCACCTGCTAGAAGCTGAAACAAATATAAAAAGGAACTTTCTCTTACAGTCAGGATTTAACTGTGGTATTTTAAAATGTCTTCAATTTCAAACATGCAAATTTCTTCTAGACAGAATTATTAGTAGAACTATATTGTTGAATTACAAAATCCTCAGTGTAATAACTAAAAAAGGTAGCTTTATCCTTTAAAAGAGATTTGTGATTAAGTCTTAATATCTGAGCTTTTGCTCAGAACTACAGAGAACAATATAGGTACCTTTTCAGATCATAAAAAAAATGATCTTGCTTAAATCCAAGGTATTTTTTACAAGTAAATGTTTTATGATACTATTTGTATCATAGTAAACATATACTATGTAAACATATACTATTATGATACTATATGTTTATAGTATATGTATAGAGATGTATACATAAGCAACATGGTTGATTTCAGTTTTGGGTGTAAGACATGCAACAATAAATTTCATTAAATGGGAAAGAATAAGTTAACAGTTTGTTTTAAAAATCATACTTAGGAGAATACTGATAGGCTGAATTGCCTAAGATCATGTACTGTTTTTCAAGGACTCTTATTTATTTGAAAATCACCTGAATATTGCAAGAAGAAATCCTTGTAATTTATTTCTTTCAACTACTTAAAATTTAGGGTTTTTTTCCAGAAACACATGCTTGCACCTTTCGTAACTTGAAATTTTCAACAAAAGACTTAAATGTTGCAGCGAAGTGAGGATTTTTGATGCCTCTGTAAATGCCATTCTCAAGGTCATTATTGCATGCCTATATAACCTGTGTTACTTCCTTTCCAATGAGTTTTACTGACATGTATTCATCACATGGTATTGCTTATGCACACTACTAGTCTGTAATGTGTTGTTGATGTCCAGTTATGGGAACAAAAATTCTCCTGAATATTTATCCTTATTATAATTGTCATGCCAGTTCTACAAAACCCACTGATATTTTGGTTTGTTGTCAGAAAACCTATATAATCTTCTCTTTTGTTTTTTTTGCTAACTTGTATGATTTAGGAAAAGGTACTAGTAACTGGTACCCAAAGGCAGGTGGATGAAACTTGTGGCATGTAGAGTCAGACACCCAGAAATAGTAGCATTTGCTGTTACAGAAGCTCAAATGATGGCCTTCCTCTAAAGCTTAAAGCCAAAATTATTCCTTGGTGGGGGTGCATAATGATTTTTCTGATAAAAATGTAAGGTATTTATCATTAACTAAAACAATTGCAGTAAGATTATCATATGTACCTCTTCAATAGTGGCTATTTCATCTTTAACTTCTTATCTTTTTGTAGCATGAGTCAGAGCACTGCAAAGCCAGCCAGAGACTGTTCCAGTGTTTAAATTCTGCTGCTTCTGAACACAGTGTCTGAACGTTATTGTGTTAGCTCTCTGCAGAGCCAATGTGTGCTATCATAATGTGAGAGTGCTCCCATCTTTTGTGGTTAGACTGCTGCCATATTTTGAAGAGTGCTGTCCTTTGAAGGTGAATAATACTTTCTGTTGATTTTTTTAGTGTTACCTTCCAGATGTTCCTAAAAGGCTTGACTTTGGGCCTGTGAGAAAATTATGCAGAGCATCCAGCTACAGAAAGTAGGCCTTCTAGAACATCATTTAGAATTTCTAAGTTCTGCAATAATTTCTGAACATACAGGTATTGGGTTGTTTTCATATTAAATTATTTTAAATATATCCAATTCTACAACTTCTTACTGCAGAAGTATTAAGCCATGCTTTACCAATTTACACCCCTGTTGCTGTAATAAAAAAACTTTCTTTATAATGAGGATATTAATCTTTCACCTCAGTGTTTTACAACCCTCATTTTTATTTGATCTAGAAGCATATAAATTATGAGCAACTTTAGGCAAGTCAAAAATATTGTGAAGGAGTAAAGTAAAATTACAGAAAATGTAGAAGAGTCATTCCCTTTATGAACAATACAGCCAGATCAGTCTGGGTAAGGTCTTCCAGCTTTTCAGAATGAATAAGTCTGTCTATTCTCATTGTTTAGAAATCTAACTTTCAAAAAGAAGGAGGAAAAAAAAGTCTTCTTTCAGAATTTAATTGCCAAAATGTGTTTATAAAAAAAGACAATGAAAAAATAGGACATTTAATTATGATTTAAAATTATTTAAATTCCAGTGCACCTGTTTAATCAAAAGAAAATAATGTATGCACAGTAAAGTCCTTCTATTATGTTTCTGATGACAATAGCAGGTATTAAGAAAGTATAACAGGAAGAGACTATTTAACATTTTGGTTCGCTATGTTAAGAGACAAAAGAATTACTGTATTGGGTAATTTTTAGAAAATTCCGCTATGTGAAGCCATAAAATTCCAGTTCAGCTTCATCTGATTACCATCTAAAGTTAAATGCTCACCCAAATATTCAGTTAGATATTTGGTATAACCCTTGTGTGCTTATAAGAAAAATGTGTTATCCTCAGATACATACGCCTGTACAGAGCTGATATCCTGACACATGAGCATTTTCTGCATACAGTATGGGAGACCTGTAATTACAGGATTCAGTACTTTATTTTTCTTTTCATATAATTACACCTTCACTCTGTGAAGAGCATGGGTTGTGGCGTTGCTGGACTGTGATTGTACAATGAACTGAGCTGCTATATGAATAACTGGAGCTGCTTTGCTCCCGAGGCTGGAATGTGTGAAGGGACAGGCTCTGCAGCATGAGGTGGTGTCCTAGCACTTGAATGGTGTGCTGAATTCTGCCACTTTTGCCAACTTGGGGCAGAATTTGTGCAGTGTGCAGGTCAGGCTGCTGGAAGCAGAGATTATGATACATTGACGTGAGTATTCATCAGTACATTAAATCAGTAGATCAGTACATTAAATCACTGGGAGGTGTTCTTTCAGACAGAAGACCACTGTGTGGTGCCAAGTATTCTGCAAAAGACTATTTGAAATAGTCTCAAACCAGGAAGTCAAATTTGGTTTTAATCCCCGTTCCAGTTTCGTGATAGATTAAATAGGGTAGTGTCTATTCCTCTCAAAATATGTTGGCTAAATATTTTCAAAAATGTTTTAAGTATTTTAAAATGTTTTAGATTTTGTTTTAAGTATTTTTTAAATATTGTCTGTGAAGCAGCTGGGCAGTAATGCCTGCAAGAGAAAAGCATGAGAGAAAACACATGATAATTATAATAATACAAGCTTTAAAGTGTGTGATAAGTTAGACATAAAGTCATTCATTGAATGCTTAGTAGAAGGTACAATATTGAAATAATAGATGTGTCTCTGTTCTGTGCTCCAAAAAGACAGAAATAAGTAGAAAAATGGTATATGAAACTTAATTATTAAAATTAGTGGTTTCCATTAATACTAATATCTTGAAACTTTTTTAAAGTTCTAAGAAGCTTTTTGTATCTGTGAAAGAATTTTTATATATCTGTTTATACTGTAGTGTTATCATAGTAGATGAGAGGGAAAAGCACTTGTAAATGAGTTAGTCTTTTGTAGGATGAACTGAAACCAGGACACTGAATATTCTGGACAAGCAGTTCAGAGAGTGTGTAAATATAGGAAAAGGATTTAGTTTCTCTTTAATATAAGGAATTTCTCTCTGACTGCTCCCTCAGGGTACTGAAATTGTTGACCCATATTTGAAAATACCTATCCATGAAATATCTGTCTTATTCTTTAATATAATATCTGGCTCAGTTTTTATCCCCAGTTATGCAACAGACTACGTATCTGTACATTCTTAACTGATACACAAAGCAATTACCTTTTATGTTACAGTTTTATACATAATTTCTTCATTTATTTCACTTACAATCCCAACCACAGTTGATTCTATTGAGATTTAAAGAAATTATTCACTTTAGTTCCTTTTAACTTGTCTTCTTATTGTTGAGTCTTTAGTTTACACATGTTCAGCTTTTCCTGCAAAGTGTGAGAGTTTCATCCCTCTAAGGAGCACAGTTCCATGAGCAATTCACACTTTGTCTGCTTCGATTGTGTCCTGTGGATTCCAGCCAGAACAGGGTTAATTTTGGCAGTTGCCAGGAGGGTCCAGGAGGGGCATGGCCAGGACCCTGTGATGATTCTATTGCAGCTCACTCGTGTGCAGGGGGTGGCAGGGAAGGACCAGTCGGGTAGCGCAGTGCAGCGAGTGTTTGTTTGGGATGGTGAGAACTCCCATGTTAGTCACTTGCCTGTCTTGTACACTCTGGTGTTGGTATTGGTAATGGTATTGGGGAGCACCATTCCCAACCCATGACAGGTAGTTAACATGGTTTATTGTGGATGAGAGTCATGACACTGATCTATCATATATTAGGTGTTGCAAGGACCAGGTGCAAATTCCTTATCATAGATTGAGTCCTTTCACAAACCTTGCATCCCTTCCGTGCCCTGCTTCTGTGACACTTGATGTCTGATGGGTTGTAGGCTGGCACCACTCTTGTAACAAACATAGTAAATATTTTGTGATTATATTGTACAGACATAACATTCTCCTAATTGCTGTCTTTAGAAGAAACAAAACAATCCAGTATCCCAAGGAGCAGCTAAGTGCATCATTTACACAGTTTTCCCCTTAAGAGTTGCAAGTACTCAGTTAGCAAAACTTGATCCATTAATGGAGGCTTTGAATATTTAGCTTTTTTAAAAACTAGAGTATAGGTAGCTATTGTTGACAATACTCTTATAATTTTCTTTTCTGTGTCCTAAGGAAAACAAAGGGATTTTTAAAAGGTGAGGTCTTGTTGGAGGGTTCATCCAAAGAGGTCAGCTACGACTTGTATTTAATATTCAGAAAAATTTCAAGTAAGCTGCCATTTGAACAGTTATGCAGCCATATTTTTTCAGATATATTTACGTCTCTGAAAAAATAACTGTGGAAACAATTTTAAATTTTTTTCCACTTTTACATATAGTTTGTCTCTTTGCCTCAAAGACGTGTGTCCTGGGATGACGTTGTGAAGCTGCTCAGAGCCCAAGGATGCTGTGCCTTTAGGATGGACCCGGGGGCAGGGCCGAAGCCGCAGACCCGAGGGAGGCTCGGTTGAGCGGCTCAGTCCAACAGGCTGGGGCAACAGGCTGGGCCGGGCTCTGGAGGGAGTGCGCCAGGGACACTGCACGGCTACTGTGGGGTTTTTCCTTTTGTTTGTTCCTGCTAGCTGATGAAGAGGTTTTTTTCTCTTCCCTCCCCCTGGTCTCCCTGCCCTCCTTCCCTTCTCTTCGGTCTGGGGTGCCCACGGGGTGGCCCCGGCTGGTCCAAGCCCAAGGAATGCCAATGGGAGGAGGAGGATCGGCGCCAGAGGACCAGCAGGTTTTCCTCCATCTGCCCTGCTCTGGGCTGCTGCCTGGACTTCCTCTTCCCCTTCCCGGAGACTCGCGGGACCAGTTGTCAGCCTGTGTGTTCTTCTCCTTCTCCAGGCATTTGTTGTATTTTGAGTTTGTTTTTTTTTTCTGTTCTATCCTGTTTTAGTTTTTGTGTAAATAAACAGGTTTTTTTTTCCCTTCCACTTTCACCTGCTGTTATCAATTTGCCTCGTTGGCGGAGGAAAGAGGGAGACCGTTTCCCTTGGGAGGAGATGCTCATTGCAGAGCATTTCCTCCTGAAATTTTGTCTCCAAAACCGAGACAACTTGTGATCTTGCGGAAGTCATTTTCCTCACCCATATTATTGCACTCTGGCACATTCTTTGCACATACATGAATGCTGCAACTTTGCACTTACTAGTGGCATTAAAATGAGTGAATGAATGTCAGTACTGAACAGTCTTGACTGTCACATATAAACTTCTCTAGCATTCATGGCTAATGCTCTAATCATCGGTGCCAAACAATGAAATAATTTGCTTTTCCTGAATGTTTTTACTGGCCAGGATGCATAGAAGAGTAGTGTGCTCAGTCATAATCATGCTCCAGGAAGGCTGGAAATGTTCCCTTTGCGCTGCCAATCATTAGGCCAGCCAAACTGAAGACAAGTACATTGACAAGTGAGAATGGCAATAATTTATTTTCTATTGGTGGATGGTGACAAATCATTTTTTGAAACTGCATACTGTCAGACTACATGAAGAAAGACAGAGATGTCCCTAGATGAGGCCCTTCACATCTCGTTTAGCCCAAATGTAGCCACTTGGGTGGTGAATTCGTTCAAAGTATCAGCCCTGGTATTTCCTCACAAAATTTGTATGCTATCAAAATGTGGATTGAAACAAAAGAAAGATTAAAATACAGTTATGTGAGAAATTCAGGAATATAATTTCCATCACATAACTCCAGGTCCAAAATGAGATTAGAAGAAGAAATAAGTGAAATATTATGTGCTTTCAGTAGGGGTAGATTTTTACAGATGTTAATTAATAAAAGTAGCATGAGGATTTATCAAAGCTTGGGCCCACCCCCTTCAACTTTCAGCTGGCAGTTCAAATTAATTCATGTGCTTCCTACCAGTGCATAACACACTACATATCTTATTTAAATTTACTTTGGCCAAGGTCCACTAATGTGCTTAGCATCTGACATCCCATACTATTTTAGAATACAGATGGATATTTTATTTTAAAGGATGTAACAATCCTGGCCTATAGTTAATTTTATCAACTGTGGTTTTTTTTTTATTTCTGTAGATTAAAAAAAAATAAATACTGTTGAGGTCTGACTCTAAGGATTTTGTAGACATTTTAATCTACTTTTTTTTCAATATGATTTTTGTTCCTAAGAAATTCCGCTGTCTGTATTTAAAGTCAAATATTCTCTTAAGCAGAGACTCCTGAATCCTCTGAATTCAAGCTAGGCATTGCTTCAGATGTTGTGGGGGTTTGCACTTTCTTTTCGTATTGTCCATTGCCCTGGAGGGAGCAAAAAGAGGAGAAACAACCAGGGAAGCAAAGTTCCTTTTATCTCCAGGAAAGTTGTAAAGTAGACATCTCTCCTGTCTGTCTTGTGCTGGAACAAAACCTCCCACAGTAGCCCCATCCTTTGCCTAAACATGCAAAAAATAATTTGTACTTTAACAAGCAAGGATTTTATATGGCAAGACATGTAAATGACAAAATTTCATTTCAAAATTTCAAGGTTTTCCTGGATCACATTTCCCAAAAATTGTTCTGCTTAATCTACTAAGATTATATTTTTTTAATTTACTCAGAACAAGTCAAAGGCAGTCATATCCTGTATTATGGTTTAAGTCTTCTCAAATATAATAAGAAAATACGTCTTTGATAATGTAAGTATGTACAAATGGTATTTCTTTCTCTTCTAATAATTTTAAATTATAACTTACTTGAGAAAATGCAAATCCAAGGGGGCAGAACTGGAGTTATTTTGCCTTTTAGATAACCTTGACTTCCCCGTTTGTGTGTTATGTCAGGATGTTTGTGTACCAAAAAGTTAAGTGTGATGATGGTTTATTATCATATTGTGCAAGGCAGAGGCAAGTATATAACATTTAATGTGCCAGGGAATCTGTGATGGATTCATGATATCAGTAAATTTTCTATACTCTTCAGCTGGCTTTAAAAGGGCATCTGCCTCCCTGTTCTCCTTTAAGGTAACTCTATCACACAGTGATCCTTAGAGGCACACTGAAAACACAATGGTTGAAGGGTAAGAATATAACATTACCTTTCAATATACAGATAGATTATGACATAAAGTGTATGTAGTTTGTTTATACTAGGTTATAGTTTTTTTTAGGTTTCCTGGTTTTGTTTCAGATTTTTAGTGCAGCTAATGCAAAACTAGTATGAAAACAATGTACCCTATATGCAGCTCTGTACTTCTTGCATGTTGCATTAATATTGGAGATATAGCAGTGAGTTTTTCCAAATAATTCATAATACCAGGCACTTGAAAAATTTGCTTTTATTTGGTATTGTTTTGTCCACTAAAGTAACATGACAGGATAACTGTTTTGCATAAAACTCAAGATGATGTATTTTTCACCACCTATCAGCCAGTTGGTGCTTAACTAAGCATTTATTTATTAGTTCCTAATGGTAAGGTCACAAGATTACTACACCTGAGTGAAAAATCTGTAAGACAGACTTTCTAATTAATTTTTGGGAGGATTCAAGGAGATCTTGGTATTTCTGTAAACATTAGAATTTATGTAGGCTTATTACAAGTGCTGATTGCTAAAACTGCAGCTCAGTTTTGTTTTTTCAGATCTGTAGCTCTTTTTGTGCTAAACTGCACCATTTTTATCCTTCTGTTTGTAAACACACAGAAAAATATGCATATAGAGGAAGGCCAGACTATTGCCTTTTGTTGCTTGAGAATTTAAATACTGAAGTGAGGGGAAAAGAAAAAAGAGGAATGTCAAGGGGAACAGTTTGCTGGCTGGGGCTTTGAGCAACCTAGTCTTGTGGAATGTGTCTC
Organism: Vireo altiloquus; assembly: GCA_013396875.1. Lineage (NCBI taxonomy): Eukaryota > Metazoa > Chordata > Aves > Passeriformes > Vireonidae > Vireo > Vireo altiloquus. Next base: position 198,341 of record VZRF01013001.1, on the reverse strand, counting down.
TGCCCATGATGGGAGGTAGAATGAGGTGATCTTTAAGATCCCTTCTGACCCACACCATTCTATGAATCTGTGAATTTCAAACGTCTATGGATTGAGGAGGAGGAAATGACAGAGCAGACATCCCATATGAAACCAACAATCACATAGTTGGCAGACAACGTAGAGTGAAAATCCTACAGAACAGTTCAAGTCATTTACTCTGTGTGCTACCCTGTTTTGTCTTAAAAGCCTTAATCTGCAAGCAGTGCCCAGACATGTTAGGTGGTGCCTCTCTTTCTGCTCAGGCTGGACAGAGTGCACTCAAGAGCCAGGAAAGCTGGACAAAACTTCTGACCTCTCACAACATCCATGTGCTGAGATTCCTTATAAAATATCCTTTCTTTGAAGCTGAGTTCTGGAAATGAATCTCTGTCTCACCAGCTTCACCCCCTGCTGAAGTACTGCCCAGTTTCAGAGGAGCTCACCTGGCACTGTGACCAGGAGGGATGGGGAAGCCAGATGAAACATTTCTTTAGTGATCCCTTTAAAAATAGAGTAAAATCACCCAAAGTGATCTTTATGAAAGTAATGCCTCTTTATTTCTAATGAAACCATTTGCAGCAAAGAGAACAAATAGAGCACAAGGAGAAAACTGAGCTGAAGGATTATTTTGTTCCTTTGCTTCTTCAGTGAAAACCTGAGCCACTCTAATCTTTCTGTTTCTCGTTTGTGCTGTGTCTTAAGTGGAGATATATTTCTCTATGTGGCTGTTTTGAGAAGAAGGTATTAAAAAATCAGGGTTTATTGTGCCACTGGAAATCTCCATCCAGAAAGCTGAAGAGCTGCATTGCCAGTTCTCCTATAAGGAGGCAGTTTTAAGCCCTTTGACTGTATCCCGTTCTTCTGAGCTCCTCAAAGATAGAAAGACATATATTTTCTCATCCCATTTTCATATATCAGTGTAGCTTTGCCCTTGCCTGTGTACGAACTTTCTTCCTTTTCCATGTGAGCATGTCACTCTTCTGTTACCATCTTATCTACATGCTTTTCTCCTATACCCCTGGAGCTCTCTGAGTTTTGACCTCTTTTGAATAGGTTCTTTTTGTAAAAGGATATCCTTACCTCTCCTGCAGGTGGTGTTCCCACAGTGAGTTTTCCCTAGTTTCATCAGACCATGGGAAGGAGCCTTTGTGTCATCAAATGCATCATTTCTGCATTGTTAAACAGAGCTATGGATTGAATTGCTCATGTTCACTGAAAATACATGGAGAAAAAGCCTAACTTTGCCATGTCTTCCTTTTTTACTCATAGAAAGCTCTAACACAGCTTCATATTTACTAGTTTGCTATAACTATATCTACAATTTGAAAAAAAATTATTTAACAAATACAGTGAAAAATGATATGCAGTTCAACAGAGGTTGCAAATAGGTAGGGATAGCTACCTGTATTTATGCTGGTTTTGAGTGTCATCAAACAATGGAGCACTTGCCCAACGATACTGTGGACTTTCTGTGCTTAGAGGAATTCAGAACTTCTCTGGATGTGGACCTGAGCAAATCAAAATAGTTACACCTGGTTTTAGTGCAGGGCTAGATGACTTCTATGCATCCCTTCCAGCTTTGATGGTGAGTAGTACTTAATGAATTTAGACTCTGTAATGGAGAATGTTTGCATACATTTTGAGCTTTAACCTATGGAACCTGGCTGAAGACCACGTTGTAAAACTCGTGAAAGTCCATTGGTCAAGTCCTCAAAATGAGAATAAAAAGCTTTAACAGACAGGTAATCTCACATCAGAGTGACATCCTTGGAAGAATAAAGGGAGCAGTTCTACTAGTAAGACTGAGAAAGAGCAATGCTGTTGATAAACCTGAGAAACACTAAAGCTATTTGAGATCAGAAGATAGCTAGTGATGTAAATCCTCAAGGGCTTGAGACTGTAGTCTGAAGGGAGGGCACTTTGTGGGGTTCAGTATATGAATCTTGAAGGACCCAGTGCATTGGACAAAGCACCAGTATTGTGGTGGTTTGGCTGGAAAAGAGGCACTCATGTCTGAAATGGTTAAAATATAGTAACTAAACACTCATGGGTAGATGCATGTGTTTCAGCCTGGCTTTGACTAATATGAACACAGTCTTTGTCTCCTTTAATAGCATCAGTTAAATCAGATATGAGGAAATGTTAAACCTAACAGCCCCTTGCACCAATTGTTACATTGGAAAGTGACTATTTCTAGAAAAAAATCAAATTGCAATAATATTTGGCACATGAAATTTTATGAAGATTAACTATTTTATGGACAAGTTTGGGCCAAAGATGGATACAACACAGTAATATTCATTTTGAATTAAAAGGCAACCACTGTGCCCCACTCTTTAAGCTTTAATTCTTACCTAAACTTCAATTAGATTTTTCACCAGAACTTCTCCTGTCTGATTTAAAGTACGATGTAGATATGTTATAGAAACTTCATTTAAATATATATTTAATTAGAAATGTTTTATGATTTTAATGAGCCTTAAAAGTCTTTTGATGAGCAGTCAGTGTAATTATGGTATTTAAAATTATTGGATAAATGCATACTTTATAATCTACCTTCCTTGCAACTATGTTTTCATGCTGGGTATTTTTAACATGAAGAATTGTTTCATTTCGTGTCAGTTTATCCTCCTCTTCCTTCCACAAAAATGTTTTATCTCTGAAATAAAATGAAATATGCATGATACTACTTATATTGGATAATATTGTAATATCACAGTTAAAAATCAATCTAAGGTATGAAAATTATTTTGATTTTGTTAGAGGTGACAAAATTGATAATTTGTTATGCACAAGTAAATTACAGACTAGCTCTGTCCTATTTGTCTTTCTCTTTTGTGCTTGAGGAAATTACCTGCAAAATTGCTGCAGAAGACATGTTGTGCTAGGTATTGTGCCATCGGCAATCTGCTTCACTACCACAACATAAAGAAAGAGAGAGGCTCAGCAAATTTAGAAAAATAAGGAGGTCGTAGAACTAGCAGTTAAAAGGGAAAAAATGGGCTTTTTAATGCATCCTGTGCTTTATCACACAACCTGCATGAAGACCATTAACTGTCACATGCTGAGCCTTACAATTCATTGTTTGGAAGCAGTACACATTAACTCCTAATAAATTGTTGTTACTTTGCTTTTTTACTTTGTGTGTGTGTTATATGGTTTTTATTAATGAAAACTGAGCTCATAGTAAGTTGAGTTTTTAATAGAGAATAGATAAGCTAATATTGGCACAATGAGCTTAAAGAAAGCAGCAAACAGTAATATTGTTTCTCAGGACCACGAATCAGTCAAACGTCTTCTCTTTACTGAAAGAGTACTTCAAGTAAAAAATCCTTGACTACAGCATAAGATCTCAACAATTCCCGTGCACTGACTTGATCTCCTTTGGCATGTAGGTAGCTGGCCATGAGGAAGTCATTCCTGGTCATCAAAGTGTTTTAGTATCTTAGCCAGGAAAGAATATAAAAGAAGGGTTGCAGCTTTCACCAGCAGTCAGTACAAACCCTGCTCCGTGTTAGCAATGCTAGGTTCAGAAATTCCCCTCTTAGTTTTGCAAAAGAACATGAAAATTTGTTCTGTTCTATTAAATTACTCCAGTTTCATTCACTGTCCACCTCTTAAGTGCTAGAAGAAATGTTGCTTGCACTTAGGCTTTGCAAGCTGATACTTGTTCAATAGCATATGAGTGCTGTCATCTTCATATCTTATATGTGTACTTTCATATGGGAAGGCTTAAGATATTTTAATTTCTGTCACAGAATATGTCTATTGGACTTTTCTTCTAAGTATTTAAACTTTTTATTTTGAACATTATTTATTACAAAGGCAAATAGTCCTGTTCTCAGATTTCTACACAACTTTCCAGAAGGTGCCCATTCTATTTTGCTATGCACTGCTGTGTGGTCTACTAGTACCAAATGGAGTTCTAGATATGTTACTAGAACTTTTTCTGGTGATTTGTTTCTTGGGTTTATTTTTTTGCATTGAAGCACACTTAAAAATTCTAATACAATTTTGTCATGAGCCTTTTAAATTGTGGTTCTTTTTGCCTTCTGTAAAAAATTGCTATGAGTTAATAATTTCCATAGTTGATATGCCTGTCTAGCAAACACTGATTTTTACATGATTAACAGCTTTATGATCTGCAATACCATTTACAGATACCGAGAATATTAATCCAGACACAATTTTCTTCTGGCATAAACAAATAATCTGTGCTGATTGATATAATTGGTTTTGTTTCACCCAGCTTTCTATGCATATAGGTTTTGTTCCTTTTATCTTCATGTCTTCTTTTTGAGGGGGATTTCAGCTAATTCCATGAAGTCGTAAAATGCTTTTAGTCTTAAAAATATTTTCATATTTGAAATAATTGTATCATTTACTTTTTTTTAATTTACTTGTATTACCATCCATTTAATATATTCCTCCAAGATAAATACTCTTCTCACTCTCTGTTCTAAGATTTACTTGTTGGTGATTTGTATGTTTATTTACCCTTTATCTTTGGATATTATTTAATCCAGTGTTCTAGTATTAAAATATTTAATTTACTTAGCCCAGTCTTGGGATGTCAGTCCATTGAATAGATGCCAGAAGGAATTCCCTTTATCTTTCTCTGGTGATGCTATATTGTGCAAGGAGTAGTTGCACCTTGTTTCCTGCAAGTGTGAATATTCCTAGTTTACAAATTTTCAAGATAGATCTGCATGCAAATCTGGCAGCTTTGCCAAAAAGAAAGGAACTGTATTTTCCTTGTTCATGTTTTATGATGTCAGTGATGCTGTCTCTTCCATTTTGCCTTCTCACAGCTGATAGTCAAATTCACAGAATTTACAGCAAGAGTGGTGGATGTGAGGAGGAGAGTTGATTATTTTTAATTGGCACAAACATGGGCAAAACTTATACCATATATGCACGTACATGTATATGTAAACATTTCCTCTTCTATTTTGGCATGATGTCAATTTTATTAAACGGTTTAAAGGCGTTTTATATACACTCCATTGTATTTTTTTCTACATATACTTGCCCAGTGTTAAGTTAATCTTTTCTGTGGTGTGCACATCTCCTGATCTTCTAATGACTTTTCTATGTGGATTTTAGAGTGTGCAGCTTTGCAGTTAAAAGAAATTTCAAAGCAGAGAATGAAATTCTATACAAATACCCTTTATTCTTTTTACACATCTTTTATAAGAAAAATTTCAGTCTTTTTGATGGAGAATATGATTGTCTGTTTTCTGCTGCTCTGCAGCTGGGTTTTAAACGCTTGTGTGCCTACATCTGAGAAAGAGAATAGGGGTGTTAAAAATTAGCTGGGAGGGACTATTTAAACAAAAAAAATTGCCTTTTATTTAACCACAATTTGTATAAGGTTAGGATAAAAATGATCCAGACCTGTCATCATTTTGTGCTTGATTTGTGTGACATCTCACTTTTAGGGGAAAGGGAGCATACAAGATTTGTAGATTCTTGTGGTCAAAAGAAAAGTCAGAGGGTCCACAAACACTCACCAAGTTTTATTAGTAAATTACACACCTGTCATGGAAAATGGGAGGAAATCATTCAATCAATCAATCAATCAGTCAATCAGTCAGTCAATCTCAGTGTCAGTCTAGCCAATGGAAAGGCCAGGGACATGGGGCATGCACCCAGGCTCGGTGGGGGTACATTCTGTAGATAGTTTTTTCCCCACCCTGAAGATTACTATCTCACTTTCTATGCAAATTAGTTATCATGCAGAGTCCATTTTTTCAGATCTTTCTGGAAATGGGTTGGAGGGCCTTGGGACTCTTGGATGGCCTTGTTTCCTCCCTGCAGCCCATGCCCACTTCTTGGCCTTGTTCTTGCAATTGTGCTGTTCTGCTTCTTCTTCAGGTAGTAGAACAAGGACGTGTGTCTTGGGTAAATGCTGCCCTACCTTTGCACAGCCCCCATCTGCAGCCACATTTTGTTCTTTATCACGTGGTACCATACCCATCCTGCTGCTGGTGCTGGAGCCCCTCATCTTCTGGGATTCTGCAACCTGTCAAAAGTTCTTATGTTCATAAGAATCTTACTATAGCCATTATGAACACATAATCTCTTCCTCTGAAGTGACTCAGTCACTAAGAAATGTTGTAAGTAGACAGAAAAAATAATACCTTGACACACCATCCACTTCTATCTTCATGGTTTCATCCGTATCTGTGACTGTTTTAGATACTTAGGAATCAGAAAAACTGCTAGTTAGGATGAAATAGACGTTCCAGGTGCCAGCTGCAGCAGGCACAGTAGGTTTTATGGCCCAAAGGCTCTTTGTAATTTCCGGATCTGACAAGCTTGTTAAAAATACTGAATAATTAAAACAATTCCGATACATTTTCAACAGTTTAGTCTTTTAATATTTTATCCTAGAATTAAGTGCTCCAGAATGCTGTTTATTTTAAGCAGAAATGTAGAGAAAATTAGAATTTTAAAAAAGACAGAAACATTACAACTAGCTTTGGCTTCATGGTCTCATTTATTGTAATATCCCTAATTTCTTTACTTCTTTGGCTGTTTTTTATGCAGGAATTATTCTTTTTCTGAAACCACAGAGCTTTGTGCTGGTTTCTGATCTTTAGAAATACAAAGTGCGTTACCAGGAGTTGAAAGATGGCAATGAATTATTATGGATTTTATCTCTTTGATATCTCAGATCTGTCCTAATCAGTTTCAATCTAATGCTGTTGCTTAGTGCTGTGTTCTCCTGAAAGCTGCAAAGAAGTTAACATTCCTGTTTAAAATGCTGGAAATGGCATTAAATAATTCTTATTTCCCAGATATTGTAGGCTCCACCTGTCTGCTTTTTTATTTTGGTGTGTTCCAAAATTTGCAATTAGTATCTGGATTGCCAACAAAACCTCTAACTTGGTCTTCTGAAGAGTGGACTCCACACCATTCTCCATCATTTATTATCAGTCCTGGTTAACTGGGGATGTCCCAGATGACTGCAGGTTGGCCAATGTGATGCCCGTCTGTAAGAAGGGTCAGGAGGAGGACCTGGAGGTCTATAGGCCTATCAGCCTGACCTCAATGTCCAGCAAGGTTATGGAGCAGATAATTTTGAATGCCACCATGGAGCATCTACAGGACAACCATGGAATCAGGCTCAACCAGCAGAGGTTTAGAAAAGGCCGGTCCTGCTTGACCAACTTGATCTCCTTCTACAACCAGGTGACCTGCCTAGTAGATAAGGAAAAGGCTGTGTATGTTGTGTCTCTGGACTTCAGAGAAGCCTTTGATACTGTCTCACACNTCCATCATTTATTATCAGTCCTGGTTAACTGGGGATGTCCCAGATGACTGCAGGTTGGCCAATGTGATGCCCGTCTGTAAGAAGGGTCAGGAGGAGGACCTGGAGGTCTATAGGCCTATCAGCCTGACCTCAATGTCCAGCAAGGTTATGGAGCAGATAATTTTGAATGCCACCATGGAGCATCTACAGGACAACCATGGAATCAGGCTCAACCAGCAGAGGTTTAGAAAAGGCCGGTCCTGCTTGACCAACTTGATCTCCTTCTACAACCAGGTGACCTGCCTAGTAGATAAGGAAAAGGCTGTGTATGTTGTGTCTCTGGACTTCAGAGAAGCCTTTGATACTGTCTCACACGGCATTCTCCTGGAGAAGCTGGCAGCCCATGGCTTGGGCAAGCACACTTTTCTGTGGGTTAAGACCTGGCCGGGTGGCTGGGCCCAGAGCGTGGTGGTGAATGGTGCTGCAGTCGGTGGTCGGTCACTACTGGGATTCCCCAAGGCTCAGTACTGGGTCCAGTCCTGCTTAATGTCTTTAGTGATGGTGTGGATGAGGGCATTGAGCATACCCTCAGTAAGTTTGCAGAGAGCACTAAATTGGGCAGGAGCATTGATCTGCTGGAGCGTAGGCAGGCTCTGCAGAGTGATCTGCACAGGCCGGGTCAGTGGGCCGAGGCCAGTGCTGTGAGGTTCAATAAGGCCGATGCTGGTTCCTGCACTTGGATCACACCAACCCCATGCAGGATACAGGCTGGGGGAGGAGTGGCCCAGGAGAAAAGGACCAGGGGGTGCTGAGTGACAGCTGCTGAGCATGAGCCAGAGTGTGCCCAGGTGGCCAAGAAGGTCAATGGCATCCTGGTCTTTATCAGAAATAGCATGGCCAGCAGGACCAGGAGAGGGATTGTCCCGCTGTGTGTCCAAAAAGGAGCTGGGGAAGGGTCTAGGAAGCAGGTTATATGAAGAGGGCCACAGGTTGGATGAGGGAGCTGGAGTTGTTTAGCCTGGAGAAAAGGATGACTGTGGGAGATGTAATCACTCTTTAGAACTGCCTGAAAGGAGGGTGCAGCGAGATGGAGTTGGTCTCTCCTCCCAGACAGTTAGTGACAGGAAGAAAATGGCAGAAAATGGCATCAAACTGCACCATGGGACGTTCAGTTTGGACATCAGAAGAATTTCTTCACGGAAAGGATTGAATGGACTGCCCAGGGAAGTGGAGTCACCACCCCAGGTGGTGTTCAAGAAAGGACTGAACGTGGCACTTAGTGCTATGGTTTAGCTGACATGGTGGTGTTCATTCAGAGGTTGGACTTGATGATCCTGGAAGTGTTTTTTAGCCTTAATGTTTCTGTGATTCTGTGATTTTGATATACTTGGCAGATAAATGATATTCCTGTCATGAGAAGATTTCTGAGATTTAGAACCTTTTCCAAGATGAAATCCAAACCTTTTAAAGTTTATCACACAGGGAGACAAAGTCAGGAGCCTGGCAGGTGGGTACTTCACCAGTACATAAGAGACCCTTTCTCTGTCGCTCGCATGTCTCCCATGAGTCATTTGAATTAGAAAGATACAACCATCCCATAGTCATACTTTCTTTCTCCTGTGTTAAGGAATTAGTCAAATCCTCACTGAATCAATTTATTGCAGCATGACAGCATGCTGTACACTGTCCCTTGTTCTCCCCACATCTCTGACCAAAGCTGCAGTGGTCCAGCTGGTAAAGGCCAACCTGTTAAACTTTCTGAAATTATTTTCTTGATTTTTAGCTATGAAATGTGTTTTCCTCTTGAAAATTATGTTAAAGGAGGTGTACATCTGTAAAAAATGTTCACCGAATTGGTTTCTGTCCGTAAAAGTTATGAACACATGTTTTCATCAGTTTCCTGGTTGCAGGTATACCACCAGGTTTTGGCTATCACAACACTGACAGATGAATAAAAAATAATGTAATAGGGCAATTCCTTTTGTAGTTACATTAAATAGAAGAAAATTCCTCAATCCCTGCTTGCATTAGTAAAGCAAATATTACGGCTTAAATTACTCTCCTGAGTTAATTTGAAAACCAGAGCCTTATGATTTTTAAAACAAGAGTTTAAATCATATTTTATGGTTTTTAAAACAAAACTGTAGTATTTTGTTGGCGTTACCTTGCGAACGGGACGGGGGCCCAGGCAGACATTCCACGAGCTTTTTATTATTTCATTCAGGCATCGGCCTCATGTACACAAGAGAAGGTACACGGCTCACACCTACACTGACAATCTGAAATCTCTTGGTTACAGAACATTCTTAAAAGTTTTTCAGCCAATAGCATGCTTCTAAAGTTTACAGACAACTGTTTTAACCAGTCACTAAAAAGCACACTTACACCTGTTACAGACAATACTCGCTTGTATGTCTTGTAATAACAATGCACAACATTCCATTATTAAGCTTAAAACTTCAGTATCTTTGCTAAGCACATTTTCTGCAGCTTCAAGACTTCTCTGAGCCAACGCTAGAGAAACACTAACCCTTGTTTTATTGTCCTTGCTGTCTAGATAATTGTATCTTCTTCAAACTTCAGGCTTTTGCAGTTGCAGCTGAACCTAAAATCTTTGCTTTATTTCTGAAACCTGTTTTTCTCACTCAATCTGAAAGCCTTCTCACCTTTAGCATTTACCATAGTATTTAACTTTCTAAAGAGTGAAGGAGTGGGAGAAAAAATTACAGTGAATATGAGATATATTAAGACATTTCATTATGTCATATTTCTGTTTAATCATTCCTCTATTTAGAAATTACTCTAAACAAAGTATCTTGAAATACAGTAAAAGCTATTTACAGTTAAAAGATTTCCATGTGTATGCATTTTGAGTAAATTAATCAGCATGATTTTAGAATGTATTTAATACACAACATCATGAAGTTAACTTTTTATAGATGCTTTCCTTAAGTTCACTTTTTCATTTCAGAGCTCAGGATGCTGCTCTGTAGAATCACCAGTCTTTGTGGTGGGTTAGAACCAGATGAAATTCACCTTTGTTTATTCATCTTTTTTCTTCCAGTTAATAAGAGTTTGAAGAGTGGCTTTGGGCTAAGTAGAGAAAGTAAAGATATTTGCCAATTCCTTCAGGAGTGCTATTTCTTCTAGCCCTCTCCCTTTCCCTTGGTTGTGAGGTTTCAGTCTGCATGATGGATTTCCAAAACTGTCAGTCATCATTTCCCTCACCTTTCTCTTCTTAGCTTTTGTGGCTTCCTTGTTTCTGGATGTAAATATTAATTACACTGATGTAGGCAATATTATTCTTTCTTGGAATGAACTAGGGGAAATTACTAATTTTTCAGTTCCTAGCAGAAACAAACTCTTTCATTCTGTAACAGGTTGCAATACAGCAGAGAAAGACCTGAGTGGCCAATAGTGAAGCCACCTGTGGACAGAGATCCTGTTTAACTATCTCCATCTCCTCTCTATTTCTTTAGTATACTAGTCTGAAATTGATCTGTTGGGCTATGTAAATTTTTATCTACAGATTAATTTGTTCTTCTTTGAGATGGTATCTCTGCTTCAGTTGGTCATTGCACTTTCAGTCTGTCCCTGGGAATCTTCAGGAAGAGTGAGAGAGGGTTTTACAAACAGGTACCAATTTTTGAAAACACAGTAAGAAGCACCTGCTAGATTTCTGGGCTTGTTGAAATCAAGTTTTTTTGGTTCTCACAGAAAACTGGAGCATTCTGGCTGCAGGCCAAACAGCAATGTTTTTTCTTTATAATGGGCATGAAAGAACAAGATTTTTTTAGGAGCCCATCATTTGCTTAAATTTGAGTAAAACCATTTGTTACCAATACAAGTTAGCTTCCTGGTTCCCCTAAGTGTTTTGCTCACGTAGCACATTTTTTTCCTGAAAGTTAAGAACTGAGTGAAATCCTTCTAAAAGAAAGAAAATTAATATTTGTTACAATTTCAGTGCATTAAGAAGGGGATTATACTGCAGCCATAATAATAATATTTTTTTTAAAATAGTAATCTTTTTATGTTATCNTTTTTATACTCCTAAGGCTCATTGCTGTCAAATTATCCAATATAGTTTCTCAGCAGATATATCTTGTATTTGTATTTACAGAACATACGTATGCCACAGTAACCATATTTGAAAGTTTAATCCTTTAAAATATTTACACTGGGTTTTCAGCATTAATAATGGAAAGCCTTTGTAAGTTGAAATAAAAAGGGGAGGGGTAAAAAGAGGGAACAAGTAGTTTATGATTGAAGAACAGGGTATTTTTATGGATGCACTTCTATAATGTTATCATAGGCAAGTAAGTCATATGCATTTGCTGAATGAAAATTATCATTTGTCACTGTGATCATAAGATACTTCCTTCCTTGAAAAATTCTTGAAAAATTATATTAATGCTCAAAAGAATTAAATTCAATCCATGATTACCAGTTTATTTTAAATTACTGGAAAGATGTAATCCTTTAACTAGTCGCCTCCAAGCACTTAGCTTAGACATAATGTTAGTGACCCTGTTCTTCCATAAAATCAGCCCTCTTGAATGCCTGCATCATAGCTCTGTTACTTGCATGAATATAGGTATGTATGTGTGAATAGATATATGTATAGGTAAAGATAGGTAAGTTCTATGTGTATATATTTGAAATATATGCATTTACACAAGTATACAGTGTTCCTGGTTCAGAAAGTCAGATAAGCAACTTCATGCATGCAGTAGACATTGTGGGGGTAGCCTAAAGAAGTAAAATAATGAAGACTGCCCAGTATGTTTTTTACAGGTACACTGAAAATTTTTCTCTGCATCTCTGCAAATGTATTTCACTTCTTTACTTTCTACAATTCAGTAGAGAGAAACAGAAGTATCACAAAAAACCCCAGTCATATATAGTGATTTATATAAATGAATATATTGATGCTGTTTATAAGCAAGGAGAGCCTGTCGATACATTGCTAAGGAAACCTGAGCTGGAATCACTTGGTATTCCTGGGTTACTGTATACTTCCTCCTTGCACTTTGTTAGCTTGTGGATGTGCAACCCCAGACTTCCTCTCTTGTGTCTTATTTATGAGGAGAAACAGAAGCCCTTCCAGTGCTAGTCATACTCTGACTTCATGATCTAAGGTCTGAGCTGACTAGCAGAAAACTTCAGTGACTCCTATATTTATCTGTGCTGATGTGTTTTGCTGTATCTATCTGAAAGACATACTACTTTTTTTTCTTGATTAGCCACATGCAACACAGAAGGGAACAGTGTACAGAGAAAAATGTTTAAGTGAGTCACATCAGGTTCACACAATATGTCATCTACATTATTTGATATTTCATCATTTTTGAAAATATATTTAAAAATTTTAATTATCTATGTTCACAAGTTATTGTTGGCTTGAAAATTTTTGTTGCTACCCTAAAGATTACAAAGGTGATGGCATTTTATTCTAAACATATGCTTTCTTTTAAATGTGAATAATATACTAGAAGGTGGGCTTTCTAGACACTTTTTATTTTTAAAATTCATCTTTTTATGGTTAAATGAACTCTAAGCAAAATGTAGGTGGTGGTATAATGGGTTGGTTCAAATGTCCAATATCCTTTTGAAATGCTGATTTTATTTAATGTTCCAAGACGTAGCAGACTGAAATAAAACATATGCCACCTCTGAATTTGAGAATTTTTAATGAGAGCTGTGTTACTAATGATTTGAAACAACAGAAGTATGCAAGTTGGCTGTTCAATTGATGATCTTGCATTTTGAAAGAAATTCCTGATGGTAATTTTATTCATATTCACATTACTTTAACTTGCTGGTTGGATTTGTAGAAATTACTGTTGCCAGAACAATTGTCACATAGTTTTGATATGCTAGTAAAAACATCTATTTCAGACAAAATTTTTACTAGTAAGCGTTGACTTTATCCACTTAAACACAATCAGCTAATTTCTCATCCTATTTAGAACAACAAAGATGTGTTACGGCCTTCTTCCTTACAGTCCAGTAGTCTTTTAAAAAACTATATTGTCCCTGGACTTTAAGCATAAAACTGGAAAAATTTCTCAATTGATAAGGGACCAGGTGTTGGTCAAGCTCTTTTCATAGATCCTTTAATTCGTGGATACTGTTAAGTGAATACATAGAAGACATTCTTATCCTCATTGGACCTGCTTAAATGCCTTAAAAATAGACTGCTTTTGGATAAAATGAAAGCGTATTAGAATACACTCTTATAAAGTGAACACTAATGAACATCCAAACTGGATGATATTGGAGATTTTTACCAATGCTGTTGTTTAAGATTCAATGAAATGTGCTGACAAGTATGAAATCACTATCTTAAAAGGAATCTGCTGATTTATTGTTAAACTTCCATTAGCCAAGACTGCTAGATTGCTGTGTTATACCTCCAGCAATAACTGCTTTGAATGTATTTCATTTAGTATTTTCAGTTGCTGTCCTTGTCTTTAAGACAATTTTATAGTGCAGAGACTGAAATGTTACCTCTCCCCATCTATCAATAAGGAGAGACAAATGCAAAAAGATATAAGTGAAAAAACAACAATTTACTAAAAGAAAACAGCAACAACAAAGGAAAAACAGTAACCATTAGGTACACAGGTGCTGAGTCAACTGGTTTCCCCAGGAACAAAGAAAATGAGATGACTACCACCCAGGCAACACATGTGCCCCAGAGGACAAAGACAAGATGGTGGAGAGGCTTTCCTGGCTAAACCTCCCCCTCTGGAAGGCAAAAAAAAGTGAGGGCAGGTGATTCTGGTGGCAGATGGGATGTGCTGGCACTGTCTGGGGCAGGTCCAGGTCTGCAGTGTCTGTTTTCCTGTTCCCTCTGTTCCTCCTGTGACAGCAGGAGTTCATGTCTGGGAGGTCACCCCTACCACCTGCTTCCTCTTCCTGCCTCTTGCTGGACTCCCTTTCAGCTCAGCCAGCCTTGGTTAGTGTCAGTGCCTCAGGTTGCTTCCCCATTGGGGGAGGCCAAGATGGTCCTGCTGAGCACCAAAAACTGCACTCTTGGCCCAGACATTCCTGGCTGCAGTTTCGGATCTGTCACTTTTGAACCACCAACTTGGGAGTGGTCCCTCCGCCTCTTCTCAGCCCAGCTGTCCTACAGAAATCACTTCACCTTGGTCTGGTGAGCCAGACTAAAATGGACCCCTTCCTGTTCCAGCCACGGCATTCATTATTTCTGCTGAAACCATGCCTATGGCTGATGTGAATGCTATTATAATAAACAGCACTGAAATCTCCAACTCTGAACCGAGGACATTATCCACCCCTTATTCTGTGCCATGAACATGAAACCCAGCTGTTCATACCTTTCAGCGGTAGACATATACTGCACGTACAAATAACTATATACAGATACAGGTATTATCTAAGTGGTCACTCACTTGTCCCCAAGGTATTTGTTGAGTTTATTTTAGTCCATCACTCGTGCAACTTGAGCAGTCCATATTCATTGCTGAGGATATTTTATGACATATAGTGGCAGTGTCATTCAACGACCAATATTACATATATAATTCAACATTATAGATGGTTCTCACCAAAATCAGGTCCCCTGTGTGATGTATACAATGTTCCCCATCCCTCTCTGTTAGCTACCAAGTGTAACCAGGTCCTTGAGCAAAAACAATCCCACTGATGGGTTTGCCTTTGCTTGAGATGGGACTAATCCAAACTGTCTTTCTCAACGTGCACCATATGTACCATGGGGACTTCATCTGCTATATGCAAGGATTCTGACTAAGCAGGGCTAGTGTGGTTAGTGGAGCCGCTAGTGTTAACTAACCAGGTGGTCTTTGGTAAATGCAGATTGCAATGTTCGAAGGTCTCACCGCGCATTGCCTTCAGTGTGGTTTTTAACAATCCATTGCAGTGTTTGCCTTTCCCAGCAGCTTGTGGGCATAAACAATATGATGCACTCACTCAATACAATATTCTCTAGCCCAGGTGTCCATGAGGTTCTTGTTTGAAATGAGTCCCATTGTCTTACTGAAGTTTTTCTGGGGAGCCACATTGCCACAGGACAGGCTTGATGCAGAGGGTAGGTCTCCAGCCATCCAGTGGTTGCTTCTACCATTGTGAGCACATAGGGCCTGCCTTGGTGGGTTTGTGGGAGTGTGATGTAATCCATCTGCCAGGCCTCTCTGTATTTATATCTAGTCCATTGTACCCTGTACCAATGCTTGGCCTGCTTGATCACAGTGCATGTTTCACAGTTACGGATAACCTGGAATATCGTGTCCATGGTTAAGTCCACTCTTCACTCATGAACCCATCAGTATGTTGCATCTCTTCCCTCATGACCTGAGGCATCATGGGCCCACCGAACTAGAAATAACTCTCCCTTGTGTTGCCAGTCCAGATCTACTTTTAATTTTGGCAGCCCAATCCATCCATTTGTTGTTGTAATGCTTCTTATTAATCTGACTCATAGGTACATAACAGACTTTCATGGTCAGCTTCTTTACCCTGGCAGCAATGTCTACCCAGATTTTGGCAGCCCAGATTCTTCAATGCTAATTGGTCTGTTTTCATCTTTCCAGCACCATCCCCCCCACCCCCCAGAGTGTTTGCTACCATCCACAAGTCAGTATAGAGGTATAGTATTGGCCACTTCTCTCATTGGGCAATATCCAAAGCCAGAAGGGTTTTCAGCTCTGCATCCTGACTTGATCCACCTTGTCCTTTGGTAGCTTCTGCGACTTGCTGCTTAGGGCTCCATATGGCAGCTTTCCATGTTTGACTTGTCCCTACGATATGGCAGGAATTATCAGTGAAGGGAGCGTGTCACGTCTCACATTCTGGTGAGCTGGTTATATGGTGGGGTCTCCTCAGCCTGTGTCACCTGATCCTCTTCCTCTTCAGAGGATGGTCCAAACTCTCATCTTCAGGCGAGTTTGTGATGATTCCCAAGGTCCCAGATGATTAGGATTTCCCATCTGAACTTGCTGTGTGATCAGAGTGATCCATTTACTCCACGTAGCATTGTTGGCATGATGTGTTGAAGGGACATTTCCCTTGAACATTCTGCCCAACACTCCCCATGGTCACACTACTGGACGACTGGATTTGGTCTTACATTTCCTCCTTCAGGCGGGGGTGAGTGCTATTGGCTTCGGCTGCCCATCTTGTTAAATTGCAGCCTGAGTGACTGTGGTGTCTGCCAGTTTGTTCTCCTCCTCTGGCTGGGGGTGCTGCTGTATAGGAACAAGAAGCACATGGGTAAGCATTAACTAGGGCCCAGCAGAGAGCAGTAAGTTGCCCCTCTCTGAAACTGCCTCAGTAATTTTATTTCAAATATTCTGCTACCTTATCAGAATTTTGTATTTGTTCAGAGGGAAACTTCCAAACTGTTGGAGCAGAACACTTCTTCAAAAGGAATCTTCAAAATCCCATTTCCTCCTGCATCCCATGCCACTCAGGAATTTCCACCTCTAGGGCAGGTGTCTGCACAACCTCCTGTCTCAGTTTTGAGACAAATTTAAGGGGACACACTCTGCAATGTGTAGTCTCCTCTAAAGGGTTTCAACAATCCCCCTCTACCAAGAGAAAATTAATAGTAATAGAGAAAAGTGAAGAAAACCCAAACAAAACCAACAGTTTATTAAGAACAGAATGCCCACAGGCAACGAAGAAAAATAAATAACTCCTAAAAACTGAACTATCAGAACTCACCCCCTGCCCCGCACAAACACAGGAACAAAGACCCAAAAATATCCAGAGAATGGGACAAATGTTGAAAAAATACTCCTTCCTGACACATCGTACAAGATTGTGCTGGCTTTCATGCTGAAGGAAGTGGATATTCCATGGAGGAGTTCGAGCAAAAGGCAAAGACCTGGTGGCTCTCTGGTGTCAACCTCCTCTCCATGGCAGACAAAGTAACTGGGCTGGAGCCTCTTGGTGTGCATTCTTTCCCTGGGTCCATTCCTTGAGGCTGGGGCTGGAATGGGGCGAGTCTCCTCTCGCTGGTCCCGCTCCTCTGGTCTCAGATCAGCCGCTCTTGAATTCACCTCAAGGTGGCTGAAACATTGCTGCTGCAGCTTCTCCAAGACAGAGGAGGGAAAAGCTTTTTGCCTGAGCCAACAAAACCAAGCTAGCCAAGCAAAGCTGAATCACACAGTGCCATGGAATGCCTGGGCAGTGGGACTTTGAAAATGCCTGCCAAAAGGCCAATGCTCCCCCCTCCCCGACCCTACACACTACCAGTCCCAGGCTTTAAAGATACAGCAACCATTTCTGGGCTTAAAGCAGAGGATCATGGAATAGACCATCATCATAAATCACTCCCAGACACCTCCCTAGAAATCTCCACCCTGACTCCATGTATTGTAGACTGTACAGAGGAGGCAGAGCAGAACAGCAAGAAGAATATGGTGTCCTTAGCACCCAGAGGGAATTCAGCATTCTCAAGAAGTGAACCAGAAAGGGAGCAGGAGGTGCAAGTCTGGGAAAAATCATCTTCTCCTGTTCCCCCAGCAGGCTGTGTGCAATTATAAATAAACTCTCAGATGTAGCAGCCGAGATTGGGACAGGCAGACAACAATGAAGACATATACCAAATGATCTTCATTGCCTTTGATGTTATCATTCCATAAAGTGATATCACAAACTTGTATCAACTGTTATCTTGGTTCCCCTCCCTGATCTGAAGAAGAGCACCATCATGGGTTCCACATATTTGGATGCATACACAAGATTAGGTGCCACACTGCCATGACTAGACCAAGCAATTTGGTGACTGGGGAGTTCTGTACGCAATAGAAATTATTTACTAAAATTTGTTATTTTTTCACTTTCTCTCTTGAGCTCCTTTTAGTTGGGCACCAAATATGTCTTCGTTTAAGGCAGTTTTACCCGGCAGAAACTCTGCAATAAGTTACCTCCCCTTAATTTTCAACCTCTCCCCTCTACCAATAAGGAGAGACAAATGCAAAGAGATATAAGTGAAAAAAAACGCAGTTTACTAAAAGAAAACAGCAGTGACCAAGAAATACAAGAAACCAAGAAACACTTAAACCATCACCCAGAAATGCAGAGGAGGTCCCTCTAAATTGTCCCGGGAAGCAGACAGAATAACACTCTCTGGTCCATGTGGCCAAGACAGAGGACAAAGGCAACGACATCCAACAATATCCAACAACATATCAAACGAGCATCCGTGCTTCCAAAACTGCCTCCTTCCCCAAGCAACAACGGGAGCGGGGAACAAACAAAACCTAGAAAACGTATTTTTCTCCGGAAGGAGTCAGTGCTGCTGAAACGCCGGAAGAAACTCCTCAGCAGGTGTAGGGCCAACCCCCTCAGCAGCTGGAAACTTGTGGAGCGGCTCCGAGCCTTGGCGACAGGCAGCTGTCCTAAGCGGCAGCAGTGGAAAGTCCGGAGAAACACTTCCCCTGGCTCCAAAGGCGGTGGTTGCTATAGCAACTGTGGCAAGGGTCGCTGTCTGTCTTTTTTTTCATCAGAGCCTGGGAGGCCGTATTTAGCAACCTGTCGGAGTGCTCCGCTTTCTGAGGTTCTCAGGAGTCTAGAAAGAACAAAACAAGAGCTCCACGTGTCTGTTCCCTGTTTTTAAAGGGACCCAGCACTGCCTCTCCTTTCCTTGAACCGGGGTAAAACACAGAGATTGCGTTTCCCACTGTGGGTCTTAAAAGGATAGTAAACTACATTGCATGGATTGATGTAGAGAAGATATGGAATACAGGATTTTGGGTCACCCCTAATGCTAAACTCCGTTTCCTATCTCTGTAACTATGACAGTCCTAAGTAAACAGCTCCTCTAGTTAAAAATATGCAACAAATCAAATTAATTAAAATTAATCAGTTCAACCAGTGCAGTAGTGTTTGTGAATAACTCTGAGGACCATAAATTCAAATTAAGGTTTGCACAACTTCCTCCTAGATTTGAAGAGAAGGTACATTCTCATTCCTTACCAAAAGGAAAAGGGGGAAACTAGTGACCCTGTTAAACAGCATTCATTGGGGATGCTTGCAAAAGTGACTGTACTGAAGGCTCATACAGCCAGATTTTACATAATAAACCAGAGAATGAAGCAGACACATAGCAATTAATTGTATACAATGTTAATATTCACATACGGTTAGGTATGATAGCAGTCCCATATGAGTGGAGTCATAGGAAGTTAATTATTGCAGAACATTGATCATAGGCATTCAGTGCTTATAATTTTATTCATAGCATGCTTTGGTTGTTCTGATACTCCTTCAGGCAGTAATATGGGTTGTCAGATTCAGTTTTTAAGGTAAAGGTATAATGGATATATGCTAATTTTTACTTGTTCATACTTCTTCATTTATACTTGTTTATTGAACATGTTTTTTCCTAATAGTTTTTTTAACAGTGAGATTTTACTACAAAGCATTTGTTCTCCTGGTTTTAGTAAGCTTTTAAGTAGATACAAAAAGCGTACACCGTCCTCTTCTCGCAAATACAAGGAATGCAATATAGTTGTCCCACCATTCTGTATTATATTTGATTTACTCACCAATCTAAACTTGTATATGGCTTCTGATTTTTGCAGTCTGAATGAGGACCTAATAAGTGTGGGGACAGGATTAAAGTATTGCTCCTGACAGTTTCCTAAAAGCAGTCCTTGTTCTGCTGATTTTTAGATCTCCTACTTTTCAGCATCATCCTATAGCTCATTTATAATCTATTAGATTTAATACTTGAAAATGTGATTTCTGGTTTTAGTATTGATGCTTTACCTTTTGTCTTCAAGTGGCCTAAACTGGGAGCCTACACTTTATTATCTACTTAAGCAGAATGAGATTAATATTAAAGGGATATCAAACTTCAATATCCACAGAACTTGTAAAAGAAGTGGAGCCACAGAACTGAGCAATGTGTTGGCAAAATTAGAGTGATACAAAGTTTACCTGACTACATATCAGTACTATTGCTGCATTTATTATCCTGATTTTCTGAAACAGAATAGTGCCTGACTAAAAGAAAAAAAGTCATCTTCATAGTTTTTCACTTTTGCAGTTTTAGTTGTATTAGCTCTTAATCCTAAACTAGAAATGAGTAGTCACATGGGGAAGGAAGAATCTGATGTCATTTATTTCTGGTTAGATTATTTTACTTGATGCTTAAGGAAACAAAGAACCAGTCAGTTTTGTGGTATTTTGTAAAATAGTGCTGTCACTGCCAGAGAATTATGACAACTCACATTAAATATTTGGGTTGGACTTAATGTGGTGGCATTTCACTGCAAATTTAGAAAGTATTGAGAGCATCTACTTAACTTCCAAAATATGTGTTATCTCTTCTACTTTTTCTCTGCAAGTTTTACAAGGTTTCCACCTCTACCAATGTGTGTGTGACACATAAAACTGAAAAAAAAGTACCATTGCAGTAAATATAAGTAAGATTTTGTAGCAGCTTTGACAATTTGTGTCAATTGCCTCATGGCCATGCCGAATTCTGTGTGGCAAGGTTTTGGGGGGTTGTAGTTTGCATGATTCAGTAATCTCAACTGGCATAACCATGGCTTGGGAGGGGCATGAATTGATAGTAACAAGTTCTGTATTTTTTTAATTGTTCTAAAGGCTAGTTAAAACACATTAAAAATCAATAAAATGTTCTTTTTCTTTCAGGTGGGAGATGAAAGAAGATGCAGATCTTGAAGATGAGGAGGAAGTTATGGTGGAACACTTAAAAAATGTTTATTTGACACAAAGGACTCCTATCTCAGAGGATAAAGAAGAACAATTACCTTGACAGAATTTGGGTAGCACCTTTTTTTCCGGATTCAACAAGATTAACTTAATGCCATAACTCACAGGACTAGAAAGCTGAGAAATATGTATCTTGAGTAGGAGCTCTAAACTAAAGAGTGTTTCCCTGTTATTGTCTGGTCACCCTGTCCAGGAAGCAATTGTTCACACATGCATAAGGTGAGGAAAAGTGCAAGAAAATGTCAGTGTCACAAAACAAGGAGGTTGTATCTCAGTACTGCAGAGGCACAAACCTGAATGACAAACTAAGAATTGTTTTAAAAATATAAAACTGACTCTGAAAATAATGCAACTTTAGACACAGGCTAAGCAAATACTCCTGGTTTCCATTCACCACTTTGGAGTTGGAGTCAGCCTGCCCCCAGTTAGTGTCACTAAATGACCTTTTCTCTCCTTTGGTTCCTGTTTATTAAATCACCCCAAATACATGAAAAGGCATAGGTATAGACCATACACCTACAGACCTTTTTGAATTGCTCCAGGATGAGTATGCTTGGCCATTATTCCCAATGAAAAATGCATCAGCTTTACTGCCCTCACAAATCCTCACTTAACATCCAGCGAATTTTATGGCTTAAAAACACTTTATAGAGAAACTTTAGAAGTTTTGAGAAGCATCTTTTTTATTTAAAAAAATTATTTGCAGGCAGTGCTTAGAAGATTATCTTAACAGTGAACTGAGAAAGTAATAAATAATTTAATATTTATTTCTGATAAATATAGTAAAATTTCATAGTCAAAGTAATCCTCGTTTGATATTCAAAATTTTCTGAATATTTCTCTGAATACTAAGTATTTTTCTTACACACTTGTGAAAACTATCAACATGGCATTATTTTTTATACAGAAGGTATGGGTAGTATTTCTTCAGCTCTACAGAAATAATCCATAATTTTTCTATTAGTTTCTTTCATTAGAAGTCCAATGGATCTATTTTCTCTGCTTGATGAAGGACTCTGGCAAGATCGTGCTAAGGGTGCAATCTAAACAGAGTTATTTGTGTTCCCAGCGCAACTTCACACAGATGCTATTATGGACATAACTTAGACCACTTGAATAGGATGAAGGCATGCCTTTTTTCCCTAAAGGTTTCAGCAGCATCATGGGAAACCATATTACTAATGCTGATTTAGGGTTTTATCTGAAATGCAGGTTTTTCTCCTCTTAATTGGTCTTTTTTCTTTTCATATGAAGCATCAGACCAAATGAAAATGTGGACAATTGCGTCTTACAAATCTCCAAAGATCTTGTTACAACACTGCAACACAAAAGGGCTGTGAGGCACTGGAGCTTAAAAAATGCTCAAAATATTAATTAAATAATAAAGTAGGCATTTTCCTCTACTGCCAGTGTAGTAATTTCAGATCATAAAGAAGTGATTAACTGTAAAAACCATTTGTCTTTGCTTTGTATTTCATCTTTGAAGGTTAGTGGTGGACTTCAGGTTTAAAACATATCTGCAGGGATCTTCCATGATGGCAAGTTTGGTATTCTGACAAATGAGGCACACATATTCCAAGTCAAACAAATAATGTGTTAGTGTACATAGAAATTGGAGTTTAGAATATTCTCTCCTATTTGATCAAAATCTATTGTACAAAATTAACTTTTTGTATAGTCACATAAAGTACCTACCTGGTGAAACTGATTGAAATACTTGTGAAAATGCTCCCCTTCTGGGAAATAACTACTCTGAAGAAGATAAACTTGACAAGTGAATAAGATAATTGAGAATAAAACCCCTCACTTACACTTAAGTGGGAATATCTGTACAGGGAGTTATTCCAGACTGGTTATTATCCTCTAAATTCACAACACACTGGGTTCTGGAGTAATCTATAAGCAGTGACATTTAGAAAAAAAATAATTCTTTATGTCCCTTCCTCCTTTCTCTCCCTGCTACATTAATTCAGCAATAAGCCACAGGGTAGCAGTAGGACAATTTTGTGTTTCCCTTTATGATTGTCGAGTCCAACCGTTAATCTAGCACTGCTGAGCCCACCGCTAAACCATGTCCCAAAATACCACAACTACACATCTTTTAAATTCTTCCTTGGATGGTGACGCCACCACTATCCTTGGTGGCATGTGTTGGGGCTTCATAACTTTTTCAGTCAAGAAATGTTTCCCAGAATCCAATCTAAAACTACCCTGGCACAACTTAAAGCCATTTCCTTTCATCCTGTCACCTGTTACCTGGAAAGAGAAGCTGACCCCCACCTGGCTACAACCTCCTTTCATGTAGTTGTACAGAGTGGTGTGGTCTCTTTCTCCCCAGCCTCCTTTCTTCCAGGCTAAACACACCCAGATCCCTCAGCTGCTTCTGATCAGACTTCTGCCCAAGAACCTTAAAACCAGCTCCACTGCCCTTCTCTGGACATGCTTCAGAACCTCAATATCTTTCTTGTCACGAGGGACCCAAAACTGAACCCAGAATTCACTAGTGCTGAGTGTAAAGAGGGACAGTTACTTCCCTGGTCCTGTTGGCCACACTATTTCTAATAAAGGCCAAGAT
>VZRF01013001.1:146448-174522 GCA_013396875.1 Vireo altiloquus | reverse complement strand
AAGTCCAATGGATCTATTTTCTCTGCTTGATGAAGGACTCTGGCAAGATCGTGCTAAGGGTGCAATCTAAACAGAGTTATTTGTGTTCCCAGCGCAACTTCACACAGATGCTATTATGGACATAACTTAGACCACTTGAATAGGATGAAGGCATGCCTTTTTTCCCTAAAGGTTTCAGCAGCATCATGGGAAACCATATTACTAATGCTGATTTAGGGTTTTATCTGAAATGCAGGTTTTTCTCCTCTTAATTGGTCTTTTTTCTTTTCATATGAAGCATCAGACCAAATGAAAATGTGGACAATTGCGTCTTACAAATCTCCAAAGATCTTGTTACAACACTGCAACACAAAAGGGCTGTGAGGCACTGGAGCTTAAAAAATGCTCAAAATATTAATTAAATAATAAAGTAGGCATTTTCCTCTACTGCCAGTGTAGTAATTTCAGATCATAAAGAAGTGATTAACTGTAAAAACCATTTGTCTTTGCTTTGTATTTCATCTTTGAAGGTTAGTGGTGGACTTCAGGTTTAAAACATATCTGCAGGGATCTTCCATGATGGCAAGTTTGGTATTCTGACAAATGAGGCACACATATTCCAAGTCAAACAAATAATGTGTTAGTGTACATAGAAATTGGAGTTTAGAATATTCTCTCCTATTTGATCAAAATCTATTGTACAAAATTAACTTTTTGTATAGTCACATAAAGTACCTACCTGGTGAAACTGATTGAAATACTTGTGAAAATGCTCCCCTTCTGGGAAATAACTACTCTGAAGAAGATAAACTTGACAAGTGAATAAGATAATTGAGAATAAAACCCCTCACTTACACTTAAGTGGGAATATCTGTACAGGGAGTTATTCCAGACTGGTTATTATCCTCTAAATTCACAACACACTGGGTTCTGGAGTAATCTATAAGCAGTGACATTTAGAAAAAAAATAATTCTTTATGTCCCTTCCTCCTTTCTCTCCCTGCTACATTAATTCAGCAATAAGCCACAGGGTAGCAGTAGGACAATTTTGTGTTTCCCTTTATGATTGTCGAGTCCAACCGTTAATCTAGCACTGCTGAGCCCACCGCTAAACCATGTCCCAAAATACCACAACTACACATCTTTTAAATTCTTCCTTGGATGGTGACGCCACCACTATCCTTGGTGGCATGTGTTGGGGCTTCATAACTTTTTCAGTCAAGAAATGTTTCCCAGAATCCAATCTAAAACTACCCTGGCACAACTTAAAGCCATTTCCTTTCATCCTGTCACCTGTTACCTGGAAAGAGAAGCTGACCCCCACCTGGCTACAACCTCCTTTCATGTAGTTGTACAGAGTGGTGTGGTCTCTTTCTCCCCAGCCTCCTTTCTTCCAGGCTAAACACACCCAGATCCCTCAGCTGCTTCTGATCAGACTTCTGCCCAAGAACCTTAAAACCAGCTCCACTGCCCTTCTCTGGACATGCTTCAGAACCTCAATATCTTTCTTGTCACGAGGGACCCAAAACTGAACCCAGAATTCACTAGTGCTGAGTGTAAAGAGGGACAGTTACTTCCCTGGTCCTGTTGGCCACACTATTTCTAATAAAGGCCAAGATACCATTGGCCTTCTTGGCTACCTGGGCACACTCTGGCTCATGTTCAGCCAGCTTTTAACCAGCAACTTTTCTGCTGTGCCTCTTTCGAGTCACTATGCCCCACACCTACGGCACTGATTGGGGTTGTTGTGACCCAAGTACAGGATGTTGATCCTCATTGCACTGGTCTCAGCCCACTGATCCAGCTTGTGCAGATCCCTCATAAAGCCTTCCAACCCTCCAGCAGGTCAACGCTCCTGCTCAATTTGGTGTCATCTGCAAACTGACTGAGATTGCCCTCTAGTCCCTCATCCAAATAATTGATAAAGGTATTAAACAGGACTGTCCCCAATACTGAGCCTTGGGGAATCCCAGTTATGACTGGCCAATGACTAACATGCCTAAGAACATAACAACATAAAAGCTGAACCTTTGCATAGTATTTTATTTGGATGTTTTTCCTATGGAAACATATATATGCATCTTTTAGGGTATCTGAGTGCAAACAAATGTGTGTTTCAAAATGATCTTGACCCACAATTGTTACTGAGAAATACCAGGGCTTGTTTTTGCTGGCAATGTAACCATTCCAACTGACCTTTAGGGTATAAAAGAGAGATTATCTTGGCAGTATTACTTAATGCTGAATACATACTTCTATAAAATTCATATTTATTCAATAAAATTACAGTAATAATAATTGTACAACTACGATTGCTAAGTAACATGCAATTGATTTATCAAGACTGCTTGCTGTAAACTTAAACACTTAATTAAAGATTGAAAGAGATGATCATTTTTCCATTGCATAGATGTATTCCATAGATGCTTGTGTGTAAAATTAGGAACAGTTTTATAACAGTAAGACTGCTTCTTTCTTTGGTTTTTCTTCATAAAACAATAGATCTATATTGTTTAAAAAGTTCTGCTGATTCTAAAATTGACTTAAGCTTAAATTAATTTTTAAGAGTGATGCAATGTCCAGGCTCTTTGACACTACTTACTGATCCAGGAATGTCTCATATGTATGTATGTTTAGCCTAAATAAATGAAAGCAACAGGAGTCAGATTTGTTTGCTATAGTGTGGGCCCTGTGTTTCATGACCACTGCAGTCTGATTGTGTTAATGCTCCTGGAAAGTCTATTGTGTACAGCAGACCTTTTTGAGTGGGCAAGAGATGGCCTCATTGGCTCAACTGAATTAGCTCAAAAGGAAGTTACTGTATTTATAGAAACTAATTGGATCAGATAGCACAAACTAGGTTAACTATACATTATCATTAATGCTCACACCTAATTATCATTTAACAGTTTAATATACTTGGCCCCTTTTACAGAACAGCCTTCAATGGGCGACTTCATGGCATGGAATATCTCTAATTAGGTTTGTTTAATGTCCCCTTCAGAATGCTCCAAATCTTAACATCTTTCATCTTTTGAAAGGTAATTAATAAAATTAGAAGCAGGGCAAAATTGAAATTGCATTAATAATAATGAAACTCAAAAACAGAGGAGAAAGAGAGATATTTTGAGAACAAATTAACATGTAGACACAGCCCTGCTTTCTAGTGACTGCTGTCCTGGCAGACTCCCATAGGTCATGCTTTATTCTAGGAGAGGGAATTTGATGTGCATCTATGCTATTTGCTCAGGATATATGCATGATGGCAAATGGATGTTCTCTAATTCACCTCTATATCATCACAGCAGTGCATGGTAGGCATGAGGCTGGCTTCTTCCAATTAGCTTCTTCTGGTAGAAATATTCCATTTCCCTCTCAGCTGGGAGGTCTTCAGAAAGTACTAGTGAGTCTTATGTACAGTAAAACATCAATTATATGCTGATATAATACTATTTTATGGAGCTCCTTAAAAATATATGCAATCTCTTCTAGTGACAAACACTACTCATTTCCAAGGCAACAGCTGACAGACAGAAGAGTTAGATCCATTGCCCAATTAGACATAAAAGGAGAGAGTAACTTGATGGCAACAGGGAGATTTCTATGTGAGTATATAGATCTTGAGGATGTTCTTGTTGGAACAAAGCCACTTTTCTGTAGTAATTTTCCATATTGTAAACAGTATTATGAATGGAAGCAGAATCTCTAAAACTATTCTAAGTGTAATGACTAAAGGTGAACTTGCTTTATTCTCTACCTTTGAACTCCAGCACTTGAAATGCAGACTAAACTAATTGTCATTGCTAGGAGAGCAGTGCAAGAAAAGTATGCAATGTCTTAAGCAGGCTGGGCTAAAGGCCTTGTAATACCCATCAGTAAAATGATGAAGGAACCAGATTATTCCTCTTTAGCAGCATCATTTGAGAATAGACTATTAGCAACTATTGCAGCAAGTGAAACAAGGATACAGTGCTGATACTGTAAAAATTAAGGACTCGTGCAAAGAAGCAAAAAAAATCCAAATACTTTTTTTTTTTTCTGAAAAAAGTAATTCTATAACAAGTGTCTCAGGAAGATCTGGTAATTACCAAACACTATTGAGTAAAGTGCTCTTCTGAATTAAGACTGCATCTCTATATTTAATAGACAACTATCCCTAAGCTGACAAGAAGTCACTGAAATCACATCTGCTACACATTTCAGTACTAGGTCAAGACCTTTATACCCATCACACTTAAGCTGTTAGTAGGTTGCAATCAGAAGATACAATGTAACATCTCCTACTGAAAAAAAGTGTGGTTGTGTTAAATTAGTTCATTATACATTTTCCACCAATGTGGTAAAACCAACTGAAGTATCATTTATGTAAAAAGCTCCTCTTCTGGGGAAGTCTTATTTGTAATAGTCTTATTTGCAATATTTCATTTTGCAAGTGAAATAATCTAATCCAGAATAAACCTCCTCACTTACTCTTACATGTGAATGTCCATACATGGAATTGTTCCAAACTGACTATTATCCTTTAAATTGACACACTTCGTTCCAGAGCAATTTGTAAACAGATAAACTGGAAAAAAAAAAAAAAAAGAACAAAACAAGACCTTTGTGTCCCATTCACTATGTCTTCTTCCTGTATTAATTCAGCAGTAACTCAGTAGGTAACAGTAAGACAATTCTGTCTTTCCCTTTACAAGCATCAAGTCTAACCATTAACCTACCACTGCAAAGATACACCTGCACATCTATTAATCCCCCCAGGGCTGGTGCCTCCACCACGATTATGGAGTTTCTGCAGCAAATTGATCCAAACTCCAACTGACAACAGCCTCAAGTGTCTGCACTGCCCTGAGTCACATCCACACTCTATCTGGAAATACAGAAGAGGCAAGAAGGCAAAGAACCACATAATCGTGATCATATTCAACAGGTTTGATCTTTCCCAATTACTATGTCAAACATGCCATGCCAAACATAGGTTTCAAACTTCACTGATGATGGAGATTCGCTGCAACTGCACATAACTTCTTTTTGGGACAACCTTTTAGAAAAGAGTATCTTTTCAGCTCTCCCAGTAAATATACATTGATTAAAATTACTTTTGTAAAACAAGCACTCAGTTATTAGAAAGCATCTGATGAATGATTAGCAATGCATCCATGAGTGTCCTTTACAATGCCTGTTAATGACATGGTTATGTATATTCTGTCCCTAGATTAATTCACTAGAGGATGGAATATGATTATACAAGCAAATTTGGTAAAATTATCGTTGCCTAATATCCAGCACTTTTATAATTTTGTTCCATAATCTGTCTTTTTGATATAAAAAGTCAATAACTTTTGAATATTTGGTTTCCATTACAAAATAGGGTCACATAGTTCTTCATGGGTCATCTTGACTCTGGTTTTTTTCCCCCTCATTACTGCCTTTCTGGCATCCTTGACAAACTTATTGTTTTATTGATATTTGCTGTAATTTACAGTGTGAGTACTGCTGCCACTCAGTTATACCTGGTTACGTATTTAATCTTCTTGACTGTTATACAGACCTAAAGTTGTGTAGGTGTTATATGGATAATAATTTCAGGTTAAGGATTTGAACAATTCTGCTCCTAATGTTCCACATGAAATCTGTAATATCTAGGTTCTTGCATTGTTCTAAGATGCCTTTATTACCTAGGATAGTGGGAGTTATATTCCTGTGCTGCTAGTGAGTTACATGTCTTACTTAAACTGATGTATTTTGCCCCAGGTTTTATTGTCTTTCATTTCTCTGAACTTTAAATTTACACTTGGAAATCCATATCACATCTGTTTTCACAACCTACAAATATCTAAATACTAATCAGTAAATCCTATGCCTTCTCAAACCTCATAGAGGTCTTAGAGAACCAAGAATTCAATAAATGTAAAATTCAAACCAACCACCTCAAGGTTATCATTCAAGAAATGCAGTAGTTGATTTCATCTTTGGATTTTCACCTCTCTGTAAAATCTAGAAATTTCATCTTTAAGGAGTTGTTTGCTAATATACAGGACACTTTATGTATATATAAATATATACATGTTCTATATAATTAACATGTCTTAAATGGATTTTATTATGTAGATTAAGATTATGCTTTTCCTCCAGGTCATTGGATAAACATTGGGGAAATAAGAGGTTGAAATGGCACGTGGTTTTTGTTCTGGAATATGACTAGGAAACAGATAACTTTCTGTGGTAAGCCAGATGTGGCTTTAGGAATGAAATTCTGTTCACAGGAATCCTACCTGCAGGTATGGATTACCTTCAGGAAAGTGATGGCTGAACAAGTGCTATGAAGACTTTTTTTCAGAGGCAAATGGATTAGGTATCTTCAAACAACAATAAATTTCAGTTAAGGCTCCCAAATTTCACACAAGCCTTTCCACTTTATGAATGAAGAAACTGAGTGAGGTTACGCATTAATACAATGCAAATGTGTAATGTTAGTCATCTGGCTTCCTTTAATCAGAACACGGCAGTCTGTTCTTTATTTCCAAGAGCTGTGCAGGGCTGTACAACTAGTGACTGTACCTCCACCAGACTTTGGTATCAGCGTACAGATAACTCCACTCTAAGGTGCACCTCCATCAAAAGCTGTGCTTTAACTACATAACAGAAAAGGTACATGTATTTTCTTTTCCATTTTCTGTGTACACAAATGTTTAGATGGCAGTAGTACAATTTTTTAAAAAAAGTTTTATAATACCCTGTAGCAATCATCTGCTCTAAAATAAATAACTTATTCAAAAATAATTTGTGGAGCTGAGGGATTGATAGTTTAGAATGGAAAAATTATAGGTATGCTGAGTACATTCTTACAAAAATAAATCATGTAATGTTATATTGAGATCAAATATTTCAAAATTCAAAGTACAATTAAATTGTTTGCGCATATAAGAGCAGTGAAATAACTTTGCAAGGTTTGCATCATAAACCCGTATATCTACAGAGTAAATAGCAGAACACAGACCATAAAGTTCTGTCATGAGTGTTGCTTTCAATTTTTGTTTCATTCCACTAAAACTTTTCATATCAGTCTGGCATTTTTTTAACAAATATATACAGGACCAAAGAATTATGAGTGGTAACTTGAAATATGTATCATATATATTTAATCTTTGCAACAAATGCAAAAGCAGTAAGTGAAAAACAAAGACATAAAAGACTGTAAAAACTCTTGAGAACATATAATGAAGCATAAGAGTGAATGTCATAACAGATTTATGTATGTTCAACTTTCAGCAAAAACTGCTGAAGATGAATTTAAGAATATTTATGTATCATACTTTTGGCACAATAGCAGGAACCAAAATAAATTATCCAGGAATAGGACATAAGAAACAGATTCGGGGTGTAAACAACAAGCTGAGTAAGAATTTTGAATTAAAGTAAACTTTAAAGCCAAAAGAGAGGTTTTCTAGCCCTGAAGAGCATTCAACAACAGTGTAGGTTTTTAATGAGCTTTCAGTATTTCACTTTTTTTCTAAAGTTTCTAGTTCAACTATCGTGAAAAGTGTTTTGGAAAAGGTAAAACATCATCTTTGTCAGGAAAACTAATGTATTTTTATTTTTCATGAAATGCGTTCTCTGTATTTATGCACTATAGATTGTACACAAAAAACCTATTCCATTGATGTCAAGCTAAAAGAGCAAATGAAAAGAAACTGCAAAGGCAATTCTAAAGAGAATTACTTTTTCTCCCACTCTCTTTTCTTTTGAGCTTTGCCTCCGAAGGAACTTTGACAAGATTATGCTTATTTTTTTTTTCCTAATCTCTGGAAATAGGAACTGTCATTAATCAAAACAAACAAACAAAGAAATTTAAGACCAAAAGAAACTTACTTGTTTTCCAGATTGGAGTTTGACAAGAGCTGGGGTTAAGTTGCCCAGTAGGGAGACCTATACTGTGCAAACACATTGCTCAGCATTAAATAGTATCTTGTGATAAAGTAGGTGACATGGGAGGGTCAAATGATGCATCATCATCATGATGCAAAAATCATCATGCAAAATGATGATGCAGCTTTCTGTATGATTCTTCTAGTCTGAGATAGTATATCTATATCTAGTCTGATACCTACCCTTTGAACTCTTTCATCAAATAAAATTCCTAAACTGGATTGCATCCTTCAATTTCAGGATGCAGAGCAAAGCTTGAGTGGAATGAACAGACCACATTTATTGCAAATGTGAATCCAACCCATGTAAACAAAAAGTGATCAGTCTCAGCACACCCAGATAGCCCTACTGTAAACTGTTTGCCAGGTTTGGCATGCCCTTAAACCAGCAGTACTCTGACTGAGAAGTAGCAGTGTTAGTAACTGACAGTGCCAGATACTGAAAGCAGAAACCTGAGTACTTCTGAAGAAAGGGCTGTGGTGTTCTACGAGAGCTGAGCTACAGGGGGCTCTAACAACTGCTTATGAAAGTTGCATTGCAGGATAGCTATTTAAACCAGACATCCTACTTGCTACAATCATCTATCAGCTGCTTCTAAAATCCTGCCCACGTTTACTGTGTTATCTGGAGTAGATAAAGTTTTAATTGTGAGCAAGTGGAATAAGAAAAAAAAGAAGAAAAAAGAAAAAGACAAGGAGTATTCTGCCAT
Organism: Vireo altiloquus; assembly: GCA_013396875.1. Classification (NCBI taxonomy): domain Eukaryota; kingdom Metazoa; phylum Chordata; class Aves; order Passeriformes; family Vireonidae; genus Vireo; species Vireo altiloquus. The sequence continues at coordinate 165,908 of VZRF01013001.1, read as the reverse complement.
TCCAAATGTCTTTAAGTTCTTCAGGCAGTTTTTAGAAAGACAAAAAATATAAATAAAATCAATTCAAACAAGATCTAGGACAACAAAGAACACATCATAAAGTGCATTGCAGAATGTGAATAAAAAAATATTGCCTATTGCAACTTTTTCCCTTATCTGCTTTGACTGTTACCTCACTAAGTTTGAAATAATTCCTAGTTTTCTTGGTATCCATTACCAAATTCCATGTTTTTCTATTTATCCTGCATGTATTTATATTCTTAAGAGATTCTTCCCTCTTTTCACTAAGCTATGGTATTAAACTTCAGAAGCTCACATATTGGGGTTCAAAATTGTTTCATTTAACAATATTTTCATTCATCTTTTCTGTTCAGTTTTTTGAGTTGCTGCCATTTTTTCAGCCCTTTGAAATAATCCTTGTTACAGAAGAATTTGTTACTGTAACAACTGTCTTCAGACCGTGATCATTTGTCATCCATGAATACTTGAACCCCTCGGTGTGCTTCTCTTTAGATATGATGAAATCTTAAAGTAACTTCTCCCATTTTTGATATGGTTCAACTTACTTTTCCTCTAAATGAAAAAAAATATTTTCCTAGTGACAGCACTGAAAACAGCATGCTCTGTCACACAGACTGCAGCCCTCAGTTGCAACAGCTTTCCTCATTTCCATGATGCAGACAGACAGTGGCAGAGCCAATTGCCCAGGTCAGTTGGCAACTTCGATCTCATCAGTTGGCTGGCTTGCTTATCTCACATTCCCAGTGTATCCTAGGACCTTTCCTTTCACAATATTAGTGCTTTAGTGACTTTCTTGAAAATCTGAGTCTTGTTTCTGTGTTTGATTTTTTTTAGCCCTCTGTGCTATTTTCAGTGCAGTGTTGCCATTATTTCATATGACTGGCAATTGACACTGTTTCTCTTTGAAACACCCTCTCTTTCAAATTCAGTTTCCTAATTGTTTCACGGGGAAGGAACGAGGCCTCTGGCCTTTGTTTTACTGCTTATATTTTGAAGGGGAAAAAACAAAGGCACGGTAACAGAAAGGACTCCTTTAGGGAACAAGTCCAGGCAAACAAATGAGAGATGTCTAGTTCATACTAGAAAGTTATGTCCTAGCCATGCCCCTTCATGACTTCTTGTGCACCTCCTTGCTGGCAGAGCATGAGAAACTGCAAAAGTACTGGACGTAGGGTAAGCACTACTGAGCAATAACTGAAACAGTGTGTCATCCACATTGTTCTCATACTACAAGCAAAACATAGCACTGTACCAGCTAAGATGAAAATTAACTCCATCCCAGCGAAAACCATGCCATCACACTTTCTATTCATATCTGCCTAATATGGAGTAACTGGTCATTCCAAGGGGAGTCATGACAACCGAATATGAGTTGGTTCAATCCAGCTTATTTGGAAAGAATTAATACAAAAAGGATGCATTATGCAGTTTTAGCCTTGTCATATTCCCGACAGTTCCCTTACAGTCTCAGAGGCCATCTGTGTCCATGAAGACAATGTAACAAATGCCAATCCACTCATCACTTTTAACTAGGTGTGTAGCCTTCTACAGACTAGACACGTTGACAGTCATTAACTAAATGCAGTCCAAGACAGTTTTAATTATATGGCCACTTTTGCATTTTGTATGGGATTCTTGTTTCATAAACCACATTCTTTCCTCTACATTTTTTGAAATGAAGCTCTGTTTACCAGACATGGTCTGAGTTTTTAAAAATATTTTAGGAAACTAACTTCTACTGCATCTGAGTGTTTCAAACTTACCTTCACTTAGTCCACATAAATAAATTATGTTTTTGCTTAAGTTTTGAACTGTAATGAAAGGAAAGCAGTTTTAATAATCTTGGATGCACAACTGACAGGTGCTCTCTTCTGTGGGTTAAGAGCTGTCTGGGTGGCTGGGCCCAGAGCGTGGTGGTGAGTGTGCCATATGCAGTTAGTGGCCAGTCACTAGCGGTGTCCCCCAGGGATCAGTGTTGGGCCCTGTCCTGTTTAGTATCTTCACTGATGATCTGGATGAGGGGACTGAGTCCACCATCAGCAAATTTGCTGATGACACCAAGCTGGGGGCAAGTTGATATGCTGGAGGGTAGAAAGGCTCTGGGAGGGACCTGGACAAGCTGGATTGATGGGCCGAATCCAATGATAGGAGGTTTAATAAGACAAGTGCTGGGTCCTGCACTTTGGCCACAACAACCCCCTGCAGGACTACAGGCTGGGGACAGAGTGGCGGGACAGTGGCAGACTGAACAAGAGCCAGCAGTGCGCCCAGGTGGCCAAGAAGGCAAAGGGCATCCNCCTCACACTGTCCTCACCTCCCTGGCAGGAGGGTGCAGCCAGGGGGGGGTCAGGCTCTGCTCCCAGGGAACAAGGGACAGGAAAACAGGACATGGCCTTGACCTGTGCCTGGGGAGGGTTAGGCTGGACATCAGGAAAAATTTCTTCACAGAAAGAGTGATGGTACACTGGAATGGGAGGTGCCCAGGGAGGTGGTGGAGCCACCGTCGCTGGAGGTGTTTAAGAAAAGACTGGATGTGGCACTCAGTGCCATGGTTTAGTTGACAGGGTGGTGTTAGGTCATAGGATGGACTTCATATTTCTAAAAAGTGAGCTCAGGAACTTTACCAGACATTAATAGAATCAGAGACTCATAACAAGGGTTGGGCTGGAATGGACCTTAAAGATGATTTTGTTTCAACCCCTCTGCCATGGACAGGGAACCTTGCACTAGGCCAGGCTGCTCAAAGCCCTGTCCAACCTGGCATTCAACAGGCATGCAGATCAGTGTTTTTGCTGGTATTAGCCTATTACTGGTATTATTGTAGCTTACAGAAGTCTGTGAAGATACCAGAACTCCACAGTTCTACATGTAAACAGAAGATAAAAATCCAGCTTTCAGCAAAAGGCTATTGACTACACATTACCTCTGGTTCGTCCTTACTCTTATATTTGGAGTTTTGGGGTCAGTCCTATAATGAGTCTTGGAAACCTTCCCTTTAAACCTGCTACTTCTTTGTAATATGAGGAGCTTCAGATCTATGGTCAACATTTCTTCATGCGTCAAGCATCTCCAAACCCCCAACATCCTCGTGACATGATTTGATAAAGTTGCCCTCCTTAAATCCTTCCCTGGACCTGTAATTACAAACGGCTGTATCAAGATTAGAGACACAGCACATTTTTAGTTCTGCTACTTATACAAACTGTCCCTGAAACTTGATCTAGACTTCTGTATTCTACTGGTTTATTTTTGTGATTGTTTGGGATGTGGGACTTTTTTTTTGTGGTTACTGCAAGAGATGGAAAATGATGGTGAAGCAGATTAAGACCACAATAAAAAACAATGACTGCTTTTAATGTGAGTCAGTACTAACTTGGTTCACTTTACAATTTAACAGTATTTGCTAAGAGAGACAGAATGAACTTCAAATGAGAGGACAGGATTGCCTACATCAATACAGTATCCCTAATGTCTCACTGAAAGACTCACATTTAAGTACCACTTTTTTCTAACATAGGAAATACAGGGAAATAGTCTCAATATGAGAGGCTCAAACATAAATTCCAAAATGTAAACAGACTAGTTCTCCAAGACATTATAATATCTTCTGCACTGAAAAGTATTTCACTTGTTCCTTCCTTAGGTATTGCAGAAAATTACATGTTGCCGAGAGAGGTTGTAGATGTCCCATCCTTGGAAATATTCAAGGTCAGGCTTGCCGGGGCTCTGAGCAACCTCATCAGTTTGAAGATGTCCCTGCTCATTGAAGGGGGCCTTTAAAGGCCCCTTCCTACCCAAACTATTCAATTGAGAGCAAAAATACAAGGTTGCTGCATTGGGTCATTAGAGAGCAGCTGGGAGAGACCTTGATGAAAGATGTTTCTCCCACACAGACCTGTCCATGGCTCTATTTTGCTGAATTTCACCATCAGTCATGACAGAGATATAAGAGGGGATGAAACATTTCAGTTGCACACATGGTATGTGGCATTTTTCAGATGTCCTTGGGACAGGAACACCTCACAACCATGCTGTGTGGGCAGAACCATGAGAGCATTTGCATGATGCAGTCTGTCAGCAGTCATCTGACTATATCTGGAAAGCTTTACAAGGAAGACACTGTGTCCCTGAAATTAAACACAAGGTGCTTCTTGCTATTCAAGACCAAAAGTGTTGTGATTGCTTGTAGCAGTCAAGTGTTTTACTGTAGGCCACTGCAACACAGGCCTCATTTATTTCTGAAGATGCCTGAAAACATCTAATATGAAAAATTTTACCTTCTTTCCTTTTTACAGACTCCTAAGTGTTCAAAATGGCAAGCTGGGAGTGGAAATACGACCTTCCCAGTGAGATGTACCAGCACCCGAGCAACAGCCCGAGATCTGGATGCCAGTACCCGCCTGGTCCCTGTCAGCGTAGCCGGGAGCCCGCCGCCTCCCTCGTCATTTTAATCCGACAGAGCTCCTCAAAAACCTGGTCTCGAGGCAGGACCCCGACCGGCTTCGCCTGCCCTCAGGCCGCAGCCTCAGCCCCGCGCCCGCTCCCCTCAGGATTCCCAGGCGAGTGGCGCGAGGGCGGCAGCCGCACCCCGCCCCCCCACCGCTCGTCGCGCTCCACTTCCGGGTCCCCCGCCGCGCCCCCGGGCGCTGACGTCACCGCGCGCGGACCCCGGAAGTGGAGCCAGCAGGGGGCAGGCGGAGCCGCGCGCGGCACTGGGCCTGGAGCGGCNGGCGGCGCCCAGGCGCCTCTCGTAGCCCTGCGCCGGGAAGAAGACTGCGAGCCCGCGGGCTTCTCGTGTGCTTGGCGATAGGCCCAAAGCGACGGCGGGAGCAGACGGGGCGGCGGCGGCGGCGGCTGCCTGTGGCAGGGCTCCCGAGCTCTCCGCGCTGCCCGTGTGGGCTGCCGGGCCAGGTGTAGAAGTACCTGCTTGCCCGTGTCAGTAGGGGTGCGGGGAAGTGGCCACGGTGTCACCGCCCAGGAGCGGCCCCAGGCTCTGCCGGGCGCTGCTCTATGCTGCTGCTGCTGCTGCTGCTCCACGTGTTGGCACCTTCGCAACTGCTTCCCGATCTCACGGGTGTCACATGAGCCAGAAACAGGGAATAGCAGTTACAATTTTCAATTTTCTGTATAATAGAAGGCGTTTGTTCTTCGGAATGTATCCTTACAGTCATTACTGCAGGTTTTGGTGCTGTCAGCTGCTTTTGCAAAACAAGACTTGCCAGTTTTCTCTGCTGCCTAATGCAAGCTTGCTGTGCAGTCGCAAATGACAAAAAGTCATTTGAGCGTTATTCTTCTGACTTTATAGCAGAGCTGGGCTTGAGTGGTAATTTTCATTTCAAATCTTGCTCTTCTAATTAGATGGGAATTAAAACTTTTTAGACTTAAACTTGTCGTAGTTGTCCTGGGCAGCTCAGAAAGCTGCATGAAATATTTACCATATTTCTGTGTTATCCAAATGTAGGGAAATAATTTTCCTGTTTAAATTGTTATTTTTTCTTGATTTTGGTTTGGCAGGGAAAAAACTCAAAATTTCTAATTCTAACATGAGAGGGGTTGGGCATCTGTAGTTCCTCTCCAAAATCCATTCTCTTTGGTTTTTGAGGAACTGTTGCCTTCATTTTTCTTTCAAACATAAATACTGAAGCTTTTGACATAGAATGAATTCTTTCCTTCCAGATACCTAACTCTTAATTGTGGTGTTACATGAGCCAAGCTACTCAGAACCATGAAGGCAAACTTGTCAAGTCTTCACAAAATGTGTCTTCCACTTTACATTATTTTTGCATGGAGTTTTTGACTAAAGTATCAAGTTTGAATGAGCAGATCACAAACTTTGTTCAGGACATACCATCATTGGCAAAATAAGTGTCCTAAAAGCAGTAGCAGTTACAAAGCTAACTGGATGCCTTTGATCTTAACGGAGTCACTGATTTGGTGACTCTGAAGAGGAGAGTATTAACAATATTTGCCTTGAAAGAAGAATAAATACCAGTAATACAGCAGAAAGGTGGTGTCCTTTTAGTAACCCTTAGTATTTTCTTGGAATCTTTAAGGAAGCTGGGGTGAAAGAGGGTGGCAGCATGTTCTGTTAAGAATGACAGAGCAGCCTTATGATAGCATCCTGATTAAAGAAATCCTGCAGGTTAAAATTAGATATATTGTAATTATGTAGGAAAAGGTAAAAAAGCTCTTGTCTAGGGGAAACTAAAATCTTAACAATTGAAGATATTGGCTGCTTGGGGTGTGTCACAGAGTGCAATCAATGTGAAAATGCAGAAAGCATGTCTTTATATGCTCCTCGGGGTTTGGAATTGAGGAGATCTGCTGTTCTCAGTGTTTCAAATATTATTTTACTTTCTTCAAAAAGCAAAAAAAAAAAAGATTCTTTGCTGACAAGAGTATTGGTCTTCACAGGGTAGCTCCAGATAGAAGCCCCGGGTGATGGCTGTTGCTGAAGTCGCTGCCAGTACTTACTGCCTGCATGTCGGCTGGAGGTCTGATGTGCTTGCCACTGCTGGTGTTAGTCTAGGCACTTCCCAGCCCACCTCTCTCAGAACATGGTGGGTTAAGACAGATGTAATATTTACTGTGTTTAAGCTGACCTGCCTCTTTTTGTCTGCAGTAGGTTAGCAGATGTGGGTAGGCATAGGAATAAGATGAAAACTTACAGCAGGCCAGCAGTACTGAGCAGCTGGAGGCAGACAAGGGCATAGTCATTTCAGACACATAGTGCACGCTCAGACTGCTCTCTGCCTTAGTGAAATACCTTTAATTATTGGAGTTTTCTCACCAGTGCCTGGATTTTGTCTGTCTTCTTGAGATTGCCTTTTTAGTGATTGTAGCCAATTATGACTATATTTAAATCTGCAAGTTGACTTGACCATGGTCTTTCCTGAATTGCCTTTTATGTACTAGTTAGCAAATGTTTGGGAGAGCTTCTACTTATAATTACTCAGTGGGGATTTATCTTTTAGAATCTCATCTTTTAAGTTCACAACCTTATTTTTTTTCCCTTGAAGACTCAGCACTGACTCTGGAGGTTTTGCCTATTCCAGGCTCTATAGAAAAAGTTCTGAATACAACTCTATTGCTGATACTTTGAATCTGACCCACTGTTCCTTTGGGGAACAATGTGCTGTCGTGACTGAGGAGTTTTTTAGATTTTCAATAGATTACTGGAATTCTTTGAAGTAAAGCATACATACAAAGAATGAATAGATATCTTTTTAAATTTTTTTTCCCACAAGCTTACTGAAACAAATTGGTTAACAATGGACATGAAAACATCCTCTTATGAAATTTATGCTCTGTGAATTTGTTTGGTGCCTTAGAAGGATTTTTTTTCTCTTTATAAGTGTCGTTGTACATGTATCTACTTAGCCTGTAGATCAGTTTCATAGATTTGCACTGAGTAGAATTCCCAGAGTACAGTTTAATGGCTTTAAATTTGTTATTTTTCAGCATTTTGTGTGCTGTGTGGACTTTGAGAACTTAGTATTTAACTACTGACAGCATTCCTTACACTGTTTTTTGTAATGTGTCTGAGTTTGAATGGTGAAAAGATAACGTTCACTTTTATATCATCCTTGCCTTTCTGCTCAGGTCATCATCAGTTACTTATTAGTACGTTAGTTGTGGTAGTGATTTTTGTTTTATGGCTGACTGCTTCTATGAATTAGACTGGGACCAAAAGTTATTTATGTCTAACTGCAGACCTACTCTGTTAAAAAACGTGCCCAGGGTGCAGTTTCACAGCCTGTTCACATTAGGTCCCTGTTGGTGAAATGGGCAGTGCTTCTCTCTGCTTCCTGCCCTGTTGCTCCAAGCCGTGCAGAAGATCAGCTAGCTGCACAGTGAGCCAGATAAAGAAGCTGATATAGCTGATACAGAACTAGAGATATGAAATGCTTCTTTCTCATTTCATCAGCTTGCTCACTGGCATGAGTGCCATCATAAATAGTAGTGATAGGACATGAGGCAGCAGCTTTAAACTGAGAGAAGTCAAGTTAAGTTATGTACTAGGAAGAAATTTTTACAATGAGGATGCTAAGACATGAGAGCAGGTTGTCCTGAGAAGCTATGGGTGCCCTATCCTGGGCAGTGGAAGGCCAGGCAGGTGTTTTGGGCAGACTGGTGTTGTGAAAGGTGGTGCCGCCCATGGCGGGTCATTGGACTAGATAAGCTACAAGGTCTCTCAAAACTCAAGTGCTTCTATGAGTCTGTAAGAAATAATGTAGGACTGGAGAGGAGAACAGAAGTAGGAGCAGGGCTGAAAGGATATTACAGAGACTTCAGCAGATCATGGATCTCTATCCTGAGTCACCTTGTACTTTGACTGGTGAAAGCCTCTCAGCCAGTTTTCTGAGCAATCTGTTTCATGAGTTAATTAGTAACAACCGACACTGCTGGTGAGGTTGATGGCCTTCTCTGTAGTCTAGTGAAGTCTTCATGTAACTGCTTTTATTCCTGTTACACTCTCCTGAACAGTATTAACCTCCATCTGGATGGAACCTCTCTGGTACTGCAGTTTGTATTCTGTTGAGTGTATATCCAAAGAGGAAAGATGAACCATGTAAGACTTGATGAGGCTAATTTTAAGTGTTTCTGTATTTTTCTATGTTTTTGCTGGCCAGCGAAATTAAGGAGATTAATCTGTGCTAGTCTTGCTATATAGACATTTGACTACTATCAGTACTGATTTTTCATACTTAGGTGAAATAAGTATTGTCTTAGCAACCACACTATTAGCTGAACCAATATATTTAGTATGATGGTTAATTTAAGAAACTCTTCTGTCAGCAAACAGGGTTTATTCTGTGTTGTGGTTTAACCCCAGTTGACAGCTAAGTACCATCAGCAGGTTGGTCACTCCCTTCTGCTTTCCATCTGCCCCCGTGGAATGGAGAGTGAATTAAGAAAAAAATGTACAACTTGTTGATTGAGCTAAAAGCAGTATAATAATTGGAAGAAAACAAAATACAATACTACTAATGATGATAATAATTGTAATGAAGAGGAGAGAGAGAGGGAAATAAAACTCAAGACAGACAAGTAATTTTCAGTACAGTTGCTTGCCACCTGCTGACTAATACCTAGCCCATCCCTCAAGAGCCATCATCCCGCCTTCTGGATAGCTTCCTCTGTTTATGTACTGGACATGATGTTTTGTGAAATGTCCCTTTGGTAAGATGTTGTCACCTGTCCAGGCCACCACGCTCCCTCTCAGCTTTCTGTGCACCTCCTCACTAGCAGACCATGAGACACAGAAAAGTCCTGGACTTGGGATAAGCACTACTTGACCGTAGCCAAACCATCCAACATTATTCTCATCCTGAATCCAAAACACAGCTACACTAATTCTAACCCAACCAAAACCAGGACACCCAGGCAGTTAGATGAAAGAATTTTCTTTCTTTCTAGAATTTTCTTTGCATGTCTAGGAAGAGAGATGATGATTAAAATAAGAATTAGCAATTTAGCCAGTTCCAGTGTTGACTGGAAGCAGGTCCATACTTGAAGCAGCAGAAATATTAGTGCTTATGTTTCTTGACGCTTGTGCATTTAAAATCAGGCCCATCATAGTATATTTTTCTAGTTTCTGCGTTTTTTTAGTGTTGGTAATTATCAGTTGGCCATAAGGAATTTTACTATAAATTTTGAGTCAAAGTTTAAGCTAATTTTTTTTTTTTTTGAGAGGGACATACTGAAAATTATTTTGATTGTGTTGGAAATATTCTTGATTACTCTTAAGTACCCCTAAGCAACTCCAAGCTGTAGATAAAAACTATGAAATTTAATAGAAAGATAGTTTTGGAAATTGTGAACTATTTCCCAAGATAGCTAGTCTGGATTTGTCTGAATTACAAGCTTCATAAAGTTGCCATTTTCCACTTGGGGTAAATCTTTTAAGGTACTTAATTTGACTTCTCTGGACATTTAAGCTGCAATGTGCATATTCTGCTGACCGACTGACCTTTCTTCGCTATATGAGCTTTATACTCTGTCTGTAGAGAAAGCTCGTGGTGGGACATGGCAAGAAGTGTGTTCTCTGGTTTCTTGTCATCCCTTGACTAAGGGGGCCTGTTTTCTTAGAAACAGGCATAGTGGACCCCTCACTGTTTTGTTTTAAGTGCATGAAGAGAGGTGGTTTATTGTACTTTGGAGCTGTTTTATACTTCTGTGTCTTGGTTTTTGGAGTAATTGCTTGTTTGAGAATATGGCCAATGTAATTCTGATTGATCATGTTGTCAGAGTGCCAGGTTGTGTTCAATGCTGTGTTGAAGACCAAACCTAAAATAATGTAGTGCTTATAGTTTCTTTTGAAGTTCTGCAAGCCAGGCTTTATAAAGCCTTGAAATGCACATTTGAATGGCTGTCATGTTTTAGCATACAGTACATGCAAATCTAAGTCTCCTTGTTTAACTTAAGAAGGTGGTAAACCATTTTCTTGCTTTGCATCCTATCTTCTTTTCTTAGGCACAATGTGTAGCAAATCTTGAAAACATCTTGCTTTTTTTCCTAACAAATGGGCATCTCGTTCCTGTTGCAGAACATGTCTTACAAGCCCACCTCAAGAAAGAAAATGTTAAGTGGGCTAGATTTAAATAAATACAGCCACCACAGTCAAAAGGAAGACTGAAGGCATTTCAAAGAAGAAATTTGTTTACAGGAGGCCTTGGTAGTGAAAGAGATGTTATATACATGCGTTATTAAAATTTCGTGAAATGAGGGATAAATAAGTGTGCTCATGCACACTGTATGTCTTGAATAATGACCATTGTACTGAAAGAGTATCTCCCCACTGAAGCATATGATTCAATCTTGTGAAATAAAATCTGAATGAAAGACAATTGTGTGTCTGTATGTTGGTATCTCCGATGCTGCAGGAGTGTGTTGACATAGACTACCTGCAAGCCAAGGGCGAAGATCTCAGAACAAGCACAGCCATTACAACCAAATCTACTCCTAATGCAAACATGCATTAATACATGTTTGTCAATAAGTAGTCAATACATGCTAATCAATAAGTCAAAAATTGTTGGAAGTTTTCCGATACTTTATTTTAGATGTTTGCATTTTTGAATAGCACGGTTTTGAAAGCATAAAGTTTTGGAAGCATAAACTATTTCCTACCACAGTGATCACTTCTCGAGTTCTTTTGCTTTCTCTATATTTCTTTCTTGGCCATGTTGGCAAATCAGGCTAAAAAAGTTTTTAGGCAGCAGCTGTATCCCTGTTCTGTCACCTCAGTTGCACCAGGTAATGAACTAAATCTGAAAACTGATAAATTAAAAGTATACTCTTAAAAAAAAAGGAGGGGGGGAGGGAAAAGAAGAAAGAAAGGTAGTTTTAACTTGGATCAAGTTCCTGTTTTGGTTTAACTCAGATATGATTCCCTGAACTGGTTCTCTGTGCATTGCTACAAACAGTTCTATCAGCGGAGGGGATAGCATGGGTAGGGGGTGGGACTGCTAAAGTCGTTTTGCAAAGATGTGTTTGTGAATATGTCTTTTGATTCTAGGACCTGGGGGCAGGAAGGGTCTTTGTTCTGTATTTGCTCTCTGTGAAACAGTGGGGTACTTGTTATCTGCCTGGATGAAGTTGAACATAGCATTCCCTTGGCTTGGATTTAACATTTCTCAGTATAAGAAATTGTCCTCAATTTTTAGGAACTTTGAGCATGTTCTGATAATAGCAGCATGAAGGCTCCAGGTTATTTCACTTTGTGTTATGTCCACTGTGATAATGAAACTTTTATTTCCATCAAGAAGCAATACGTGCTTAACCACCTTGCTGTGTGAGATTTTGTATCTGTAGCAAACCCCAGCTAGTATCCTGACTTGTACCTTCTTTATTAAGACATGATTTTTTATTGTCAGTGACTCAGAAACAGACAGTGACATTTTTGGCACACAGTACCATTTGTTCTCTGTTGTTGCTCTTTCTAAATAGGTTATATCTCTTGAATTGTAGCATTACATTCATGTGAATCATCCCATCAACTTCACTAGCATCAAATAGGTTGCATGTACATTCCTGCAGGAGAGCTCTTAAGTTCTTGTTCATTATCTTTCCAACATAGTCCTCTAGGCAATTAAAGATTTTTTTTAAAAAAACTTTTGTCTTTTCATTCTTTGTTCTGTTAGTTCTATTATCCTTGTCTTTCTTTCTGGAGAGTATTTAAGTAGTCACGAAAGTTCGGATAACTCCCTAAGGAATAATTGTGAGAGCACTACACCAAAAAACTCAGAAGCTTGAATTTTTGCCTATGTGAGGTAGTAGGTCAAAGGAAGAATGAAGGAATAGAAATATACTGTGATGGGAAGCCCGATTGTTAAGGATGTCAGTCCATACCTGCATTTTCTTGAGATGAAAGATAAAACTATTACCTGGTTTGTTTGAGACACTGAATTTTTCGAAGCTAGTAGCATGTTCATTTTGAGAATCTCTGATTTTACCTTCTTAGTAATGTCCAGAATGTTGTTTAGAAAATTCCAGAGAAGCATGATCTTTAGAGATTGCTGCTAACAGGAATATAAGAAAGCTTTTTTTCTGTGAGAATGTCAAACTAGCTAGTTTTCTGGAAAAGGAGCATTTTGTAGATAAAGTAGTATTTTTTCTTTTGTTGGTTGTTCTAAATTGCATTTATGTTTAGCAGTATAGGGCAGCAGATAAATTTTATTGTTTTACTTATGAGAAATGATGGTAGATAAAAAAATTTACTATAGGGGTGGTCAAATGTGGAAGTGGGGCTGAGAGAAGTTGTGGAATCACCATTGTTGCACGTCTTCAAAACTTGAAAATGCCTAAGCAGCACATTCTGGTAACGCCTCTCGGTTGACCTCCAAAGGTATATATAGATCTAGGCAAGGTATACCTTACCATATACATGGTGCTGTGTTGTGGTGCCTCGGTGTTTTGGATTAGAAAGAAGATACTTGGTAAGGTCTACTGTTGTGTCAGGTATCAACCTCAGTATCAGAGTATAAGAATCTCTGGTAATTCTACCTTTACAAGAAATGTTATGCTCTCCTTGCTGTTTGGATGTGCCTGCCAGCACCACAGAACAACTGACTGTGCTTGTTCTGCCACAGGACTGTGGTGAGGATGTCCAGTGTTAGTGGACAACAGGGAGAGTGATCTGAAGAAAGGTCTCAGTTGGCTTTGTCATTCCCGTACTCGTTCTGTAATGGCAGGATGAATGAAACCAGAGGACTGGAGCAGTGTGGACAAAGGGAGCTTGGGAAGGAGTTGAGTTAGCAGTGTCTCTGTGAAAGCTCTTGATAAGACAAATAAAAGCTTGGGGAGGGAATGTAATGGCGCTAGAAGCTCTCAGGACAGAATGTGAGGCCAAGTAAAACAGGGAGCTTGTGAGAGCAATAGGATGATTGAAAGGCACTTTATGGGAGAGGAGGAATTGGGGTTGGGAGGAACATGAGGGTTGTACTTAAAACTCAAGAGGAAGGTTAGATAAAATACTGAGTGGCACCTTATTAAGTGAGCACCTTCGTTCAGTGCACTAACAAAGGCAGAAGTGCAGTGGAAAAAAATTAGGTATGATTATGCCTTCTGTGTAGAGTTTGTGTGGCAAGGTTTTAGTAGCAGGGGTCTGCAGGAGTGGCTTCTGTGAGAAGCTGTTAGAAGCTTCCCGCATGTCCAGTAGAACCAGTGCCAGCCAGCTCTAAGATGGACCTGCTGCTGCACAAGGCTGTACCCCTTCAACCTGTGGGGGTTCACAGTGGAGCAGGATGGTGCCCAAAGGAGCTTGCCAAGGCTGTGCTGGACAGAAACTTAGATACAGATGGCACTACTGTAGAGAAGTAGTCAAGAGTAGAGGTCACTTCTTTCATCTTTATTTTTATTTTTCCACATTGTTTTTTGTATGAGACTGACTTCAGTGCACAGGTACTGCACTTTTTTTGTGCAGGCAGTTTTAATTTTGGTATAGACTTGGCATTGCTTTGGTTGTATCTCTTTTGGTAAGGAAGGCACAAACACTAAGCCTATGCCATCATCTATGGAAGCATGATATTTTATAAGATTTTATTCATCTGCAGAGTGATTTTAACCAACCTGAAGGTGTTTTAGTACACTTAGAATTTTGATTGGTTGCCAGTAGAATGAATACTATCACATACCATCAGCCTTCACGAATTTGTCATGGCTGTGGCCCTGATGATTTTGACATTTTCATGATGAGAAATTTTGGCTTTTTTATGCAAATTAATTCAGAATCAGAAAGAAGTTCTCAAGAACACAAAACTGAGACCCCTGAGACCTTAATTCTTGAGCTGTTAATTCTTGCTCAACCAGACACTACTGGTAATGATTCTCACATCCCTTTTTATGGTCATTGCTGCTGTGGGAGGTAACTAACTTGTAAATGGAGGTACACACACACAGACGCACAAAGACACACACACACTTTCTGTATATTAATTTGGTGCACTTTTGCTTTTTCTTAACTTCACAGAATGGTAGAGTTGCTGACATTGGCAGGGACCTCTGGAAATAGTCTAGTCCAATCCCAGTGCTCAGAGAGGGGGATTATCTAGAGCGGATTACTTGTAGCAGTGTTCAGTAAATTTTGAGTATCTCCAAGGACAGAGGTTCTGTAACATGTTGTTTCGATCCACTCCAATCACTGAGGAATAATGTGATCTCTCTGTGGATTACAGATAGAATCCTGAAGGTTCAAAATATTCCTTGAAACAAGATTAGAACTAAATGAGGTTAAATGTTGATTCCAAAAACCTGATATATTTTATTTAACAGTAGAAGAGGCCAAGAGAAAGAAGAAATAGAAAAAAAGATGTGGGGTGGGGGGACAGGAAGATTGACAGAGGCACATTAAGTAGACATGTATCTCCCCTCTGTGGATCTTGATGTCTTGTTGATCCTCTGGTCTTCAAGGTCGTCAGGTTCCCTTGCTGAAAAAGCATCAAATCCAATGGATTATTAAAGGTTTTGGTCAGGTGGGAATACCTAGGTACTTCCTCTGAGGGGACAAGTTCAACATTGTCCTTTTCGAGACTGTGGACTGTGTATCATTTGTATCATTTTGCATCACGTGCAGTGCACTAATGCAGCGTCTGTGGAACTGTTCAGGGGGCCTTTAATGGACCATGATACTCCCTCGGCTACCCCTCTCATGAATGTCCTGTAGATATGGCTTTCCTGGCTGAACCAGTTTGAGTAGTGGAGAATGGATGTTTGTTGCCTCTGACCAGAGGCTTTTCACTGTGCACCTGAAACCCTCCTCCTCCCCTCTCTAGTGGAGTGGGGGGTGTCTGTATAAACCTGGTCTCAGTAGATAAGACAACTGCTGGGCTTTGTTGTCCTGTGCAAGTGTCCCCACTCAGCCTAGACCTGGAAACAGTGTAATTCTTACCTTTAAGTAACTTTCAGTCCAGGGCCTCAGCCCAGGGGGCCCGTTCAAGTGCAGTGGTCTTCAGTGCAGCTTTGTTGATGCAGTTTTGTTGCACAGTTTTAATGGACAAAAATCCTTCATAAAAATGTTTAAGCCATAAGGTATAATATTTTAGTCACTGACACTTGTCTGGGTGCCTGCTCCAGTGTTTGAGCCCAGTTAGGGTAAGGAAGTTTTTCCTTACGTTTAAATGTCCAGTTTGTGCCTGTTGTATATTGCCTTTACATTGGACAACAATGGGAAGACTCGCTCAGTGGTCTTTTGTCCTCTCTGGCATTTAATAGATATTGATTAGACTCCTCCTACCCACCCTGACTTTTCTCCCTGCTGAGTAGTCCCATCTCTCTTAGCCTCTGCTCAGATATTAGATGCTCCAAGCCATTAACCATTTTTGCAGCCCTTTGCTGGTCTGACACGGATGTGTCTGTGTTTGTGTTGTACTGGAGCATCTGGAACCATCACAGCATTCCAGATGTGTTTCAGCAGTGCAGGGTGGAGGAAAAGGATCATGTCTCTCAACCTGCAGGCAATGCTTTTTCTAAAGCAGAATGTCATTGAAAGGATTTTCACTGCTTTGTTTCTTTAGGTCTCATTTTAAACTATTGGGAAACATTATATATAGTCTAGATGTATAGTCTAGAAAATATTTCCTTTTTTTTTTTTTTTTTTAAATTTTGGACTTTTCCCTTTCCAAGCTGTGTTAACTTGAAGTAATATTATATTTTGTGATGTTTCAGAGGCAGTAACAGAAAAGGTGTATTCATTAAAGGGGAGAAAGTTGCTTCAGCTGATTTTTGCAAGAATGAGGAATATTTTCAAGCTGAGTAATTTTTACGTATCAACATAAATTGGCAGTTTCTTTCCATTTAGTTTGTACCTTATCCTCAGGGTAATTAAGCATTTGGCTAGTTAAGATGTATTTTACCAGAAATATAGAAGTACTAGGTCTGTGCTATACTGGACTTGATTTTAAAGCACTTGAACCTTAAGTTCAAATTATTCTCCATTCTGCTTACTTTTTTGGGTTTTGTTAGTTTTGATTGTCTTTAGGGACAGTGTTCTGTCTCACATTNGCATTGCTGCTTTTTTATTCACAAGATTTGGGATTTTGTTGCTGTTTGGTGTTGGGTTTTTTTTGTAAAATGATTTTCCATCTGCATTCCCCCTTCTTTTATACAGTAGAATTCAGTAACAAAACATGGTGAGTCTGAAAGTTTTGGTTTATCTAAGATTTGTTTTTCCTTTTTCCTTCTTCTCCAACAAGGAATTTTGGACAAACCCTTTTTGCTTCTTTGGACTTGTGTCACCTTTTTAAGCTGTTGTAACTGAAATGTTTCTTCCACTTTCATTTTGAAGAAGGTTAAAAATGTAAAATACTAGAGGGCTAGCTAAATTACTGTGTGGATGATTGCAGCAGTTTTTTTGCTAGCTGTAACTGTTCTTGGTAGTTGATTTAGTACTTTTCTTCGAAGATTCATTTTGTCCTGTGTGTATACTGCTAACGTGACTGTATGATGCTTGGTACAGCATTCATTTAACTACAGAGAAAAAGAATTCTTGTTTACACAATGATGCTTTAAAGGTAGTGCTATTTCAGCACATATATTAGAAAATTGTGAGTTGTTTGAGAAAATGTTTATGTTGCCTGTAACATGCCTTTCAGGACTCTCTTGTGCTCAGTGGAGCTGATGCTGGTTTATGTTTTTCCCATGCAGCACACTATTAATGTGTCTCTGCTTTCCTTTTATTAATTTTTGTCTTGGAAATCAATGTGATCAGCTGCTGTAGAGGTTGATGTAAAGAATTTCAACATCAACAGTCCTTAGTAAACATGTACATTGTTCATACTTTTTAGGGTTAGACATTATCCGTCTGATCATAAGGTGACATGGAGGTAAAATAATTTTAATGGCTTGTGTGCCCTTTTCCTGTACTTACAGTTTGTTTATCTAGAAACACCATTTTAGCTGTTACATTTTTTAGCTACCACACAATTCAAATCACTAAGTTGTGTTTAACAGCCATCAATGCGCATTTTAAAAATTGAATGGAACAGAGAAACTGGAAAAAATTACTTCGGGTTAGAATCAAAATGTCATAGAAAGAAACTTTCTTAAGCTTGTTTAGTTTACCAGAAGAAAGAGATAGGACTCGGCTGTGGTCTCTAATCATGTTAGGGAAAAATAGAGACAAAACTTGACATAGAAAGATGTAGCAATAATTAGTGACTGAAGCCTGAAGCCAAAGTAATTCAAACTGGAAATAAAATACAAAGGACAGTGACTAGCCTTTCAGACATCACAGCAAGTGATGGGTTCTTTAGCTCTTAATAACTTGAATTTTGCAGTGAATGCCTTTCTGTAAGACCTACTGTAGTTCTTACAGTAACATGAGTTACTGATCTTAGAGACTGGTACCTGAAGAAAATAAAAAGCCTCTGTTTAGGAGGACATGGTTGATTTTGAGAGACTGTCTGGCCTGAAACTGAACCTTCCAAGAAAAAAATCAGGTATTTAAAAATTAGAGTGATTTTTTTTGTCAAACTAGGTTGCATCTCCCTGGGTCCTTCTCCTCCCTTTATATGCACCTTTGAGTTTGGCATTATGTGGCTGAGCTCAATCACACATTCTGCACCTACAAAAATTTAATACACTTTTTCTCCTTAGTAGGGATTCCTTCAAACTAGTAGGAAAATGCAGTGCTTTCAAGAAAATGGACAAAGAATTTTACAGTTTTGGTTTAGAGTGACTGAAGTTTCTTTAGCCCATGTCTTTGAGTGGTTGCTGCTATGACAGAGTTTTTAGGCTTGAGGCTAAACCAGTCCTATAGGTACGTCTATTCAGACTCATTGAAGTAGTTCATCAGACAAGTAGAATTTAATATTTTCAAGGACTTTGCTTTATAGCATGGTAAGTAAAAGCTATGGGTATGTATGGCAAAATAATCGAGAATAAAAAGAGCACTTGTTCCACGTTTTTTCCTTCTGGTTTTCAAATCAAAGGTGCAAATGAAATGGCCAGATTCGTTGTCATAATTACCATCTGTAATTGTAGACACCAGTAATCCGTCATGTAGAATGGAAGACTAGGCCATTCCTCTAGGAGGAATTGCATTAAGTTTGACAAAGATACGTGTAAGTTGTGCAGTGACAATGGTGTAATTCCCAAACAGCAGGCAGACTGTAGTATGATTGGCTGGGATGTTCTGCTTAATAGGAGCTGGAGCTGCTGCTGGATGGCAAGCTAAACAATGTGCCCTTTGTGGCAATGAGGTCAGACTGATTCTCTTGTATTGGTAAGCGATGTGCTAGGGTGCTGTGTCTGGTTTGTCCCCTGATTTCAAGAGAGGTATTGATGAAAAATTGGAGAAGGTCCAGCAGATGTCCAACAGGATGATTTGTATGTTAGAAGGATGATTAGCATGTTAGAGAATTTAGCATTTGGAGAAACTGTCAAGGAAATTGTTTGGGTTGGAAAAGGCATCTTCGAGTTCAGCTGTTAACTCAGCCCTGCCAAGTCCTTCCAAAAGCAAAGGTCCTAAGTGCCACACCCATACATCTTGTAAATCTCTCCAGGGATGGTGATTCTACCGCTACCGCCGGCAGCCTGTTCCAGTGCTTGACAATCCTTTCAGAGAAGAAATTTTTCAAATATCTGATCTAAACCTACCTTTGTGCATCTTGAAGCCATTTTTTCTTGTTATTTTTGAGAAAAGACCAACCCCCATTTTGTTGTAGAGAGCAAGAAAGCCCCGCCTGAGCCTTCTTTTCTCCAGGCTAAACACCCCCAGCTACCTCAGCCAATGTTCATAATACTTGTGCTCCAGACCCTCCACCAACTTCATTGCATTTCTGTGGACGTGTTCCAGCACCTCAGTGGAGAGATGGCTTGGAGAGGCAGTGGAGAGGTTTCAGCAGTCATCCAGTACCTAGAGGACAGTTGTGAAGGAGAAGTTGTTTTCTGCTCAGGAGGTCTATAGTGAGAGCAGAAATTCATTTCTGTATAGGAAA
>VZRF01013001.1:76299-144307 GCA_013396875.1 Vireo altiloquus | reverse complement strand
TATGTTAGAAGGATGATTAGCATGTTAGAGAATTTAGCATTTGGAGAAACTGTCAAGGAAATTGTTTGGGTTGGAAAAGGCATCTTCGAGTTCAGCTGTTAACTCAGCCCTGCCAAGTCCTTCCAAAAGCAAAGGTCCTAAGTGCCACACCCATACATCTTGTAAATCTCTCCAGGGATGGTGATTCTACCGCTACCGCCGGCAGCCTGTTCCAGTGCTTGACAATCCTTTCAGAGAAGAAATTTTTCAAATATCTGATCTAAACCTACCTTTGTGCATCTTGAAGCCATTTTTTCTTGTTATTTTTGAGAAAAGACCAACCCCCATTTTGTTGTAGAGAGCAAGAAAGCCCCGCCTGAGCCTTCTTTTCTCCAGGCTAAACACCCCCAGCTACCTCAGCCAATGTTCATAATACTTGTGCTCCAGACCCTCCACCAACTTCATTGCATTTCTGTGGACGTGTTCCAGCACCTCAGTGGAGAGATGGCTTGGAGAGGCAGTGGAGAGGTTTCAGCAGTCATCCAGTACCTAGAGGACAGTTGTGAAGGAGAAGTTGTTTTCTGCTCAGGAGGTCTATAGTGAGAGCAGAAATTCATTTCTGTATAGGAAAAAGGAAATCTGTAAGAAATAACTAAACGCTGGAGTAACTTTCTGAAAAGCATGGTGAAATCTCCCTCACTGGAAATATCTAAGGCTCGTCTTGGCAGCACCATAGCTTATCTGATCTACGGCCCTGTTAAAACCTAGGGAAATAAGGCCCAAGAGAAGGTTGAAGACCAGATAATTTCCCAAGATCTTTTCCAGCCTGGACTGCTCTTACAATGCTGGGGTTACAACTCTTTGTCAGTTTTGGCTCTGGGCAGAGATAGCAAGGTTGTAGATTAGGCAGTAGCAATCTATGTAAAGAAGTATGATTGCAATTACTGACAGGCACTTAATGGAATATTTTTTTATATGAATATTGGATTTTCAGTTTTTAAAGCTGAACCAATAAAGAAAGTAAAATTTACTTGCATTGCTTTTTGATTTATGTTCTTTTTTATTGTTGCGTGAAAGAAAAAAAAAGATGTACTGATGTTGTGGAAGAAAATTAAAAATGCAAGTTTGATGCAGGCAGAATTAAAATATCAAGTTTATTTAAATATTGAGCTAAAAGGAATAATGCATTTATTTTATTCACATTATATATGTAATAGATATAGATGTATGTTGTAGTGCTGCTTTATGACAATCCAGCAGAAGCAAATCTGTGGACTGCAGGTGTTTCACACGGCTATTTGCTTTGCTTGCCAGATAGTTGAAATTAAGCAGTACTTGGTTCAGCTGGTCATGTAACACATGCTGCCTCTCAGACAGAGGGCAAAGCAAGGACAGTTGAGATACTATATCACTAAACCTTGGAGAAATTATAAACATTGAAGAAGCAAGTGTTCTATAGGAAGAAAAGCTGTGGGAAGAGCTGTAAAACAGATCTCTTGAGGCAGACATTGCAGCAAATAAGAGGTATGTACACTATGGAAATTTGGGCTTTTTAGTCTGATTCTGAAATAAGGTAACCTGACGATGAACTGATGTCTTCAGTAGCCCTGCATGCTCTTTTCAGCTGTGTGTGATTTGATTCTGCTTAGCATCTATCTGTTTTGTATATTTTTGTGTCATCTTCAGTATTTACATTGGATGCAAAGTAGTCAAGTGAGGTGGTGATCTATATTTACATGTGCACATTCCAGAAGATGTTGGCGGAAGCAAGTGTGTTGTAGAAAACTGAATGCACCTCTTACCTTTCTTTAATCTCCTTTTGTGCACCTACTCAGCACAGAGTCTGGAGTAGAATCGGAAATACCTTGCTGTTTATAAGGATCTGGGCTACAGACCTGGATTCACTGCATTTCCATCCAATTTGTATGTGTTCTTTTTAGGAGTCTTCAGTTAATAGCAGACAGTCATGCTGTTACTAAAGAGCAAAGGAGGAGAGGGGGAAAAAGGGATTTTAAAGTACTAGACACATAGGCATATGTCTAGGGTTTTTTAGCAGCTTTTGATGGTAGCCTAAGCAGAAACCATTTCCCTAGAGTTTCCCAGTTTCTGGTTCTTTCTTCTGTGGCACTGTGGAAAATTACTTTGGTGTCTCTTGTAAGAGAAGACTCGTTTAATAGTCTTCGAGTTTTTCTCTGTTCAGAGGCATTTTTCTCTGCCAGCTGACTCATGGGATTGCTTGAGAGAAGATGATGTTTAAAAAAAAAAATCTGGCTTTGTCCTGTAACAGCTTAGTATGGCAAAGATGAGATTATTGAGAGTCAGTCTTCTCCACTCCATCTTTCAAGTCAAAATCCCATTAAAACCAACAATACAAAGTAGAAGCATCGTAATCTCTTCCAAATCAAGTTTTTTTTTTTTTTTTTATAACCTATCACAGCTATGTTATGAAGTAATGTCCTACCAAGTCCTCATAAATCTTTGTATTGAACACTGCTTGGAAAATCTGATTCTGTAAATAAGGAGCATTTCACACAACTGTTTTCCAAATAATTTTATTGTCTGAATGTTTTTTATCTGTCCTCATCAACTGAGATATAGGCCCATGAAGTATTGGAAAGTAAGTCATCCACTAATTATAGTATTATTACATGTTTTGTGGAGTTCTCCTGATGATTCAATTGCAGGATGTTAGTTCTCCATAGAAGAATTAATTCCTTGGATTTTTCTCTAGCATCTACTCTTTGTGAAGGATTCTTTCTGACCGTTTAGAGGAAGGTGATGGTGAAGGCATCTTGAAATGAATGTCCTGGTCATTAGTACATTCCTTTCAGGTGCTGAGATTGGGAAAGCTAAAGAAAGTTCTTTGAAGTTCAGAAAGCGGGAATCCAGTCATCCGTAATTCTGAGAATTGATGGAAGTCACGGTGTCTGAATGCCCAGAAAATGAGAAATATACAAAAAGAGGTTATCTACAAACATTTTATTTTTCAAGCGTTGGCTAATAGTTACCTGCAAATTCCTTCTCTGAACAGAAATCTCTGGGCAGCATTCTCCTGCTTTTACTGCAAGATCACTTTTTCTGTCCCCAGAGTTGATGGCCTGATTAATTAGGTAACTATCTGTCTACCTCAACAGAGGTAGGGTCCTGTACGCCTAGTTACTGCTTTTTTGTGTATTTAAGAAAGTACTGTATTGTGGTGTTGCGGCTTAGCCATAACAAACTATACAATAGGCAGCCAAGTCCTTCCTCCAGCCATTCTCTCACTCTCCAAACAGTGGATGGGGGAAAGAACTCGAAGGGTAAAAGTGAGAAAACTCATGGATTGAGATAAAGACAGTTTTATAGGGCAAGCAAAAGCTGTGCACACCAGCAAAGCAAAATAAGGAATTGCAGATATTCAGCCATCTCCATGAAAGCACAGCTTCATCACGTGTAATGGTAACTTGGGAAGACAGCTGCCATCATTCCACACATTCCCTGTTTCTTCTTTTCCAAGTTTTTGTTGCTGAGTGTGTCATCATGTGGTTAGTTGGATTCTGCTGTCCTGGCTTTGTCCCCTCCCAGGTTCTTATGCACCCCTAGCCTGCCTGCTGGCAGGGCAGCACCTGAAAGCAGGAAAGCCCTTGGTGCTGTGTGAACCCTGCTCAGCAGTGTTATTGATGCTGTTTTCAGCACAAAGCCAGCTCTAGCCCCTTACAAGCTACTATGAAGAAAACTGACTCTATCCCAGAGAAAACTAGTACGAGTTACTAAACGCTGTTGCTACTGCAGATGATCTTTGTGAACCTTATTTTTGGTTGATGCACTATCGTATTGTAAACCTCACAGAGACTATGTTGAAATTGCGCTGCCTCTTTTTCTGCTATTTTGACATGGGTTTTTGCTTGTGTTAATGTGGATATTTTTATGAAGGAAATTTCTAGCATTTCAAGGAAGTTAAACCGGAACAAATAAAATCTCAGTGTGTGGAATTGTGTTGCCGCTTCTTTTTGTAAATAACTGAGTTGCTGACACATACTGCTAATGCATGTGGCTCTCCTAGTCATCTGCTATTTGAACTTATGGGGTAAATAAAACTGGAAGGTGGTTGCTGTGCAAACATATCAAACTTCAGTGCTGACTGCAGTCATGTACTTTATCAGCAAGTTCTACCACCGTTTGGTAGGGTACAAAGATCTACTGAGATTCAGGGACTTCAGGATCATTGCCAGTTTCTTTGTATTGTAAGTGGTTACAGATCCTGCCCTTCTAACATTTTTTAAACCCCATCCTCTTCCCCTTCATCTTTCCTCTGCCTTTTGCAGCAGTATGGAGCATGATGTGGGCAAATAGGTAATTTTTCTGATTGAAATTCTGATAAGTTTTAGTAAGTGTATGTTAAATGTGTGACAAAAGCCATTTTAGCTTCAGCAGATTGGAGCAGGCTTTAAGGGTAATTAATGTCAAGATGCACACACTACTAAGCTGATCTTCTGATCCTAAATTTCTGATCTCTAACGTGGAGATGCTGTAGCTGCTCATTAACATAATCAGAAGTAAGTATAAAATGCTGTCTCTGAAACTTATACTAGAGGGAGACATTTTCAAAACCATTTAGTCTAAAGCAGACTGGGAATAATTGCCTTTCAGAGCTGAAGTTGGGCAAACAAATAAGCACTTGAAAATATGGTCTTTTAAGTGAGGGAAAGTGAAGTACAACCTGAATTGATGCAGTTGTTACTGATGCCATCTGTAGTGCTCTATAAGTGGGAAAAGATAAAATCTAATTAGACAGAAAATACTGCTAAGATTAAATTGTTGTATTTTTTTGCTTTGTTGAGCCAATACCGTCAAGGGACTCAAGGCAAACTGTCACCCAGCTGAAGAAAGACTGGATCTTAATCAGTCATCAGCCACATTGCACAAATCTAGCCCATACTTGTTCCTTGGGTTACTGAGTTTACTTGGGATGTCAGTTTTCAAAGAGCAAGACTCTCATTCTGTTATATTCTAGTAAAGGAGTGCAATACAAAGCAGTATTCTGGTAACACCTCTTCTGGTTGTGTCCAGATAAGCTTGAAGGACTTGTGCTATTTGAAGATACTTGTGTGTTTTCTTCTTATTTCTTTCTTGTTGTTAACACTACAATAATTGATAGCCTTTATTTAGGATATTTGTAATATTGACTTGGCTTACGGTTTTGCTAATTTAGAGCAAAGTCATATATTGCATTTGTCACACTTCTCTCTGCATTTGCACCATGAAGAGTATTTTAAGTATGTTGAAATCTCTGTATGTGTGCCATACATATGGATACGATATGGTGTCTAGCTTGATTTAAAAAATAGGACTAGTATGCCATCACAAGCTCTGTAGTCCAAACTTCCAGTACCGCTTTACGGGCAACAACATGAAATATATGTATATTCTCTTATGCGTGCATTTTTTAAAAATCAATTTATTGACCATTTGTTTATGAGTTCCCCAGTTCTGTAATTACATAAGCAGGGGTATAATGAAAATGCAGCCTTGTTGTCTTGTGTGAAATCATGAAAGCAGAATATTTCTGTCTCGGATTATTTTAAGTATTGCTGGGGATGGAGTTAAAGAGGTACAGAATATATATAAGATACTTTGTGTCAGGATTCTTAAGTTTGTAGCCATAAGCAAGATACATGCAAAAAAATATACATAAACTTATTTGTTGTAACTGTTTCTTCACATGCAGTAGTAACTTGCGCTTTAGGAAGTATGCTTGCTGTATATAGCTATAAAAAAATCACAGAGGTGTTTTTAAAAAACTCATCTAAGTAATTGTGTAGAATAACACATTTAAAGTCAGTATTTATTACAAGAAACTTGATGGCATTCAGGAATTATGTGAAATGGTCAGTATATGCTGTTGAAGATCACTGGGGTTTGAAGTTAATGCCTAGAATAAACCGCAGTTCCTAATTTGCCTATATGCAACCATTCAGAGCTTCATGATTTTCCACTGTTGATCTTTGTACCATCAGTAGTGGATTTGGCACCTCTCCATCAAAGAACAGAAATCCAACCCTCTCATGTAATTTCTTCTTTTTGTCGATTAAACAAGTATCAGCGAGGTATTCCAAAAAATCCTGTATTCACAGAAACAATGCATAACATAGTGCGTGCTTGTTCCATCCTCATTATGATATCAAGTCCTCCCTCCAGTGGCTGCTGTAACAGTTTTTTACGTTGTCAAAAAGAACTGTAAATTCTCTCTCTCAGAGCTAAATTTGGATTTTTTTTTTTTTGGTGCTTTTAGCTTTGCTGTTGAACTGTTATCTACTCAGAGGCAGGTTCTTCATCTGTCAAAGGAGGAAAGGTATTCATGGTACAGACAAGAATGGCAAGGATTCCTGGTCTCTGCATTGATTTATTTAATCAGGGGATAGGGTCTCATTTTCCAAGGTAAATCTGTTCAGGTAGATTTTATGTTTCTTCCCTTGGCTAGCAACAAGTCTTTGAGGACATGTGTGTATTTTGTTAACTGCCTTAACTTATACCAAATTATGAATTTTCAAATATTGTGTAGGGACAACAGCTGAATTTCATATGATTAGAATAACTTTAATCTAGGCTATCACAAAACACTGTCATTGTAATTTTTTATCACTTCTGATAATTTCAACTGAAATTGCTTTGTTTTCTATATGCTTTACTAGAACATATATGGGTTGTGCTGCAAATGTACAAACAAGATGGACAAGATTTTGTATTTGGTAGTCTTTTGTCAATGGACTGTTTTGAAGCATTTGAGGAAAATATTTAATACCATCTATGTCCATGAGTCAACATTTGAGTCACTTTAACATTTACATTGACAACATTTTATGCTAAAAATGCGTGAAAAACCTCAGTGGTTTTGCTGGTATTTTTGTGATTGGTTTTGTTATGAGTGGTAATGTGACTAAAGTGTTAGCCAAAAGATGCGCATTTTAACTGAATCATGTCATAATTTACAAAGTACACAATATAAACAGAGCTTTCCATGTGGAGTTGTGTCTTTAGAAGACATTTGTAATTTACTGCCATTTCCCGTCAGCTTTGTCTGAACAGCCTTTGCAAAGGAGGGTGTCGAAGTCTGCCATAGTTCCAACTTGTAAAATAGATTACTGGACTTTCTAGACCCCAAGTTTGAAAAACCAAATCACAACAATCCCTCGAGCCCTCTCTTTAGTTAAAAACTAATACTCCCTAAAATTGCTGTATTACTCCTTAATATACAAGAAAATGTTTAATAGGTTTTCTCTATATAGAATAGAAAATTGTTCTGCTAAATTTGGGGGCAGTTTTCTGCTGTCTGTACTATGAACTGCTGTTACTTAAAAGAAATAATTTTGGGGTTCTTTCTTGCAGGTCTAAGTATTAGGGAGCCAGTAGTACAGTTGGTGAGTCCTGTTACTGTTTTGACAAATTGCAGTATAGGCAGAGGTCACGCAAGCTCATCAATGATAAAGTGTACGAGGGAGAAGAATAAAACAAGTTGGTAATGACTGATAGGTAAACAAAGAACCAAAAAGAGATAAAGGGAAAAAGAGTTCAATGCACAGAAGTCTTTTTATTGAGTAGGAAGAAGCAATTGTGATTTGGTAGTTCACTCCCTTGGTGTCAGACTCAAGATGAAAGAGGCTGTGGATTTGAATATCTGGGTTTCCTTCTGTACAGTAGGAGAATCTTGAAATAGATTTTGTTTGTAAAGTCTCATGTTGAGTACGCTGAGATTCGTTCTGTAGCTGGACATTGACAATGTACGTTTCAGTACCGATAATGTATTTTGGAAATCATAGTGGTTTAAAATTGTGTGCTTCATGTAGTCTTGCCTGAACAAGACTGTATAGTATAGTAAGGACAACAAAGTGGAGTTAATTGATGAACAAAATCCATAAAGATAGTGGAAGTTCTGTTGATTACACTTTATTTTTTTCTTGTAGCTTCTATTTTGGACTTACAGGTGTTGCACTTCTGTAAAAGACTTCCTGTTTACTGATGCTGCATTAGAATCACAAAAGAAGTCATATTGATTAGGCAGAAGTTCTTTTAGGATTAGGGAGAGGTGTTCATTCTTGTGAAGTTGAATCTTTAACCAAACTTGGTCAGACTTTAGGTTTATTGTACTTAGATATTTTCTTTTTTTTTGGTGGTGTAAACAGTAGCGTATGAGAGCGGTTGAAGGAGAAGTCAATAAATTTATTAATTTTCAACTCTTGTTCTTTTTCAGATTGGCCTTTGAATATTAATCTACATTTACCTCAGTATTTCAAAATCTGTTGATAATTTGGGTAAATGATGGCTCAGGTCCAGCAAGGAGGCCCAGATGAAAAAGAGAAGACCACTGCATTAAAGGGTATAAGTCTTTTTGCCTTTTTTACATATATTAACATTTCAGAAATGATTGTTAAGGAAAAGAAAAGAATATGATATAGCTGTGAGTTAGAGCTTGGAAATTACAATACTAGAGGAGACTCTTAGTCCACCTGTGCTAATGCTTATTGTCTAATGGTGTGTCGATTTATTAGTATTTTCATGACACAGTATAAAACATAATGGTCTGTGATAAGGAGTAACAGAATAAACTATCCATTGCTGTTTAAAATTTTCATAATTGTTGTGTGAGAATGTTGGCTAGTGCTTTTGTGTTCTTAGTTTTCAGGAGTTTTCATTTAATTTGTGTGATGCTTTTGTTTTATAGTTATACAACCATATTGCAGTTTTTAAAAATCTCTTGGACTAGAGTGCTAAAAGGAAAAAGGCTTTCAGGACATGATTTCCATATTGATTTTATAAAGTTCCCTTTGTATCATGTGTTTTAAAAAATAAATGATTCTAAATGACTTAGGGGAAAAAATAAATAACATAAATGACGTGTTTTAAATAACGGCTTTCAGTTTTGGATGTACATGAAGTTGGTTAGACCTACAAGTAAGCTAACCAAATGTTGATTTAAAGTGCTCGCATCACGGAGTTGTATTCTTAATTTTCTTTCAGAGGAGAAAAAATAATATAGCTTGTCACTCCAGTGTACATCCTGGATTTCGATCAAAGCATTGTTAGAAAGCAGTGTTCTGTTGCATGTGATGATAGATGGTGTTTCTTCAGTTGTAGCTGGGTTTTTGTGAAGTGTTTAAACCCTTTGTAGTGCTTTTATCAGACTTTGTGCCAATTCTGTCCAGTTAGTGTATTTTGAGGAAGTTATGATTCAGGTTTGGAAGTTTAACTCCCGTTTTATGCTTGGCATTAATTTGATTTTCATTAAAGAAAATCACATTGATGTGATTGAGTTATTTCCCACTGAGCTAAAGAAGGTCTCCTGCAGATCACTCAGTTTTCAGCTCTTTTGAACTGTCTCAAATTGAGTTGGTCAGTCCAAAAGGATCTCACCTCCATTAGGTGAGAATGGTGGATTAGATTTTGAAAGAATCTCAAAGTTGTAAGACACTTTAGATAATTTTAGCTTGAAAAGTTGCACAAGAAGAAGTTGGCCATGTCAGTGGTTGCAGCTCAGAACAGATGCAGTCTTCGTTGGTCACTAATGAAAGCTGTAAATCATGACAAGCTATACATACTGCGAGTAAGTGTAATGTACTTCGTATACTATGGTCCTCGATACTCAGGAGATTGATATTTTGTTGTATAATAAGTGACACTTCTGTGTGACTAGATCTCCAAATAGATCACGGTAAGAAGGTATGGAAACTCAAGTGAAATGAAATTCTAGAGGTGCGGTGTGACTGGAATCTCTTCACCAAGGAAAGCAAGATGTACTAAAGACTGCTACCTTGATTTTGTCCAAACGCAGAGAAAGAAAGGACATGCTTTTTACATACTGTTGTGAAAGACTTCTTTGACAAAATTATTTTCTTTTTCCGTATCATCTGGTTGATAGCCAAAAGAGCTCCTGCAGAACTTTCAAAGGACAATGCACAAGAACAAACACACGATTTCTTGCATTAATTGAATTTCATGGGACTTACTGTTTAACTGATGTGATGTAAAAGTGAGCTGTGGCTGAGAAAGCCAGACTCAGAAATCACCTAGTCAATACCTGGTGTTATATGGACATTAAGATACCACAGAGATACTCAGAAACCATAATATTTGTTGGAAAGATGTTGAATTTCAACAACCGTACCAGATGGCTTTTGATCCTCCAGCTTTGCCCAGTGGAATCATTCAGAAGGAAGGTGACAGTCGTGGATGCTGGAATAAATGTCAAGTGAACTTGAAGAGTTGTAGAAGAGCAGGTCAAGGCATTCTCAAGAATTGATAGATAGGCTTCAGTACATTTTAAACAGTAGAAATTTCAAAGGGTTAAATGTGTCAGTCCTTAGCCTAGGTAATGTGGGTAGACTACTGGCAACAAGACCAAGCAAAAATAGTGGTACAAAATATAAAAATAATTGTTTTAAGTAATATAAAGAATGGAAACATAGTTAATACCAAACCAAACAAAAAGAAAATTAGGCTTTTCAAACTGTTTTCTTTTCTTTGAGCTACAACGTTGGATAATAATAAAGGTTAAAAATCAGTATACTTAGAAGGCTTAAAGTATTTCCTTGGTATCTTGATTTATGAAACAATGATAGTTCAAAATCAGTTTAGCACTCCTGAACAGAAAGTTTGTACGGGCTTCCATTTCATCTACAAAGAAGTAGAAAAATATATTTTGGTGAAATCCTGCTGAATTGTTTCTGGATTTTTTTAAAATCTAATAATCAGAAAATATGTTAGAAGGATAGCACTGGGTTGTGTGGGTGATATGCAATGGGGAGAGGAGAGATCGTTGTACACTATTACCTATGTATTACCTGTGTATGCAGTAATTGTTTAGTAGCTACATATAGATATAAAGATGTCTCCATAAGCTTGCCTCTAGTTAAATATAAATCCTTAAATCTGAGGTAAAGAATGTAGATTCTGCTAATTTTAGTGTACTTGCATTAGTGACTGCAGGCTGTACCAGGCCATAGAGTCCTGATGTGAAAAGGGTGTGTATGCCATGGCTTGCTATGGAACAGATGGGAGTTTTCTCTACCTTGATAACTAATGAAGGAGGTGGGTGAGAGAAGGATTCAGGTCTAACAGTTTGGGTATCAAAGGAAGGGCTAAGGACTGGTGTGGTCACAGCTGGTAAATGCCAGTGAGATGATGTGCATCAGATAGTCTGAACTCCTCAAGAAAGCAATCAAGACTCTGTCAATGATTTGATACTGAAGCTAGGTAACTTTGTGTTAAAACCATGATGTCTACCAGAGACTTATTTTCCAACATTGAGGTAATGAATCATTGAAACAAATCACTGGTGACTTCTCTGGACATTTTTGATCAACATAGAGATAAATAGGTAGGTAAATAAATAAATAAATGAGTATGTATATGGGCAATGAGGTCCAGCTTTTTAATCTTGAACAGGATTTCCTGTAACAATGTTCTGTGTTTAGTAGTATTGGGACATTCTTCTGCCCGTAAGATCTACAAATCTCAACAAATGTACTTTTGTCAGTGTCACAGGGGAAATAAAAAGGACAAAGCATACATTATGTAATTTTGTCTTTTCCTTTTTTAGATTTATTGTCTAGAATAGACTTGGATGAACTAATGAAAAAAGATGAGCCACCTCTTGAATTTCCTGATACTTTGGAAGGATTTGAATACATTTTTAATGAAAGTAAGTCATACATGCTTTGTAAAGACTAGACTTAGAGTGATGTTGGGAGGTTATCAGAAGTTGAATTATACCTTGTAAGTCCCTATTAAAATTTCATACTTTCCTGTTAAGAATAAAATTTTAAACTTTAGTGCTGATAGACTTGTAAATCTAAGACCTGTTTTTTATTTCAGAAAATTATAACAAAAATCCCTCATTTCATACAATGTTGTGGAGTTGTACTGGGCCTACTTTATGACTTCTTATTTTCTGTTACAGAAGTTTTGAGGCAAAAATTCTGAAAGTAATTTCTGTAGCATTTAAAAATCAAAATTAAAGATTGGTCGCGCATTTAAGGAATGTTTTATTTACTGATTCATTTTTATAGCTGCAGAAGTTGTTTTTCAGATGATAATTAGTCCCAACTATTCCATTAATACCTACAGAAAAACACCTATATTTGTTGATGGAAGGATAAGGAATGTGATAGACTGTCTCTTCTGGTGTGGGACACAATTTTGCATTGCAGCCAAATGTGTGATGACTACAAGCAAGTACTTCCAGCTAGCTCAGTCTGTGTGTTAAATGACTTAGTATTTATAATTTCCAGTGCGTGCATTTTAAAATGCAGGTGAGAAATGAGCCTCTGAGCTGAAGTAATACCAGACTGCAGGAAGTGACTCTTTCAAGATTGTTTAAAACCTGTAGGACAAATGGGAATGTTTACAATTCTACTTCTTTGCAGTTCCTGCTCTGTGAACAGAGGAACTTTAGTTTCTAAATCTGCCTGTTTTACATCTTCCACTTTTAAAGAAAAAAAAAAAAAGAGCTTTCCTTTAAATGATAGTCATTTATGCAACACTTAGCTTTTTAATACCCTGATGGCTTTCACAGGAAGGTACTTAGAGACTAAAAGTGTCATGAAAGTGATGCTCTTTCTTTGATGGAAGGAGTTCAGCTCTGTCACTTTTCAGCTCCTTATTTTTAGATCTGCACAGTGTCTACTGTCTTCCTTACTGACTTCAGAGTTAATGGTTCATACGTGGTTGATAAAAAGGGCTGAAATTTGAATTTTGGGGAATGAATTATGTTACTGAATATTCCATTACTAACCTCACAGCCTGAGCAATTTCCATAGAATAGAGGAAAACCTATCACATATGCTACAGGGTCACCAAAGCAAAAAAGTCACCATTTTGCTTTTGTACATTAAATTCAAATGTTCAGTCATGTACTTTTATGTCATAATCATGCACTGTTTTATGGTGGAAAAGTACAGAATTTTTTGATCAGATTATTTAAATCTGAGGAAGGCAGGATTTCCAGAAAACCAGAGGAAAAACATAGCAGATATTTGTTACTCGTGGTGAGAGCCGGTTCATGTACTGTTGAATGGCATATTTGAAGAGTATGTATCTGAGAAGGAGCAACTGAAAGTAAAGTTAGGATGAAAAATGTGAGAAGGAAGATGTTTGAGCCCGACACAGGGATAGGAAACACCAACTTCCTTTGGTGTCTACTACATAAGGAAAGGCAGGTCTGGAAAAAAGTTAGATCAACAGATAAGCATAACTATTATAGATATCAGATATCAAATATTTTATTTAAAGCATCAGGAATCAAAGTGTAAAGGTTCTGAAAATACATGAACCGAGCAATTTTCTTCTATTCAAGAGGAACCATTGCAGAGAAACCTTTGTTTCATCATGCAGACATTTCAGCATTCAAAGTTTACTTGCACATATCCCTGGTTTTAATGTTTCACAGATAACTGCAGTTTTGTAATGCTCTGAGATCATAACTTGTGTTTTGTCTGATAGGCTGAAACGTTGGTAAGATGCTTGTTTTGTGTTGGTTGCTTCCTACTGGTTGCCATTTTATTGTTATAATTGTTTTAATGCAGTCCATGTTTTCACCAGTGGTTGGGTAGGCTGTTAACTTTGGCTATAAACAAGGCCAACTATGGGAAGTTATAGTGGAATTATAATGTAATTATAATGCTTATAACAGTAGAATATCTACTGTTGTAGTCTCAGTGTACCCTAAATCTAGGGACTTCTTACTTGATTTCACTGTCTTGGAGTTAAAGTATTTTCCCTAACTGTGGACATGTTTTTTTTCAGATTAGTTTAGAAAGTTGTTAGGCGTGAAGATGAATCTTTTCCTTACTTCCAGCTTCCAGCTCTTTTTGTATTAGCAGTTCTTTACAATGCAGTTTGTTTTGAGGTAGAGGATTTGTAGCTACAACTTGATCACCTGCAGATCAAATATTAACTGCTAATGTTTACTTTTCACTGTTAATTCATAGCAGTTGAAACATAAATATGTCTTGTGAAGCAGTTTGGCATTTGATATCTGCATACAGTTTCACTGTTGTAATTTCTGTTTAGCTTTATCTGGTGGTTTATACCGTAAAATGGGAATGTATTTTGTTATGCTACAATTTTCTGTTAAAAAGCCTATATCAAAAAATGAGGAAGAATTCACAGTAGCTCGATTTTTAGATGTAGACTACTTTTTAAATTTTCAGCAATTAAATGTGTCTTTCAATGAAGAAGTATATTAACTGTAATGATTTTGTTTTTTACAGAAGGACAATTAAGGCACATTAAAACTGGGGAGCCATTTGTTTTTAATTATCGTGAAGATTTGCATAGATGGAACCAAAAGCGCTATGAAGCTCTTGGAGAGGTACATAATTTGTGTGTGTGTGTATATGTAGTGTGTGTATATACATATGTAGGTATGTGTGTGTATAGATGTGTCTGTGTACATATGTATGTATTTGTATGCATATATATGTGCATGTGTGTATATCTATATGTATGTATATATATGTGTGTGTGTTCCTGTGCTTCTACAGGGTTTTGTTTCCCTGTAGAAGTGATACTTTCACATTTGTTGATAAAGTTTTAGTGAGGCTTCAGTCATTTAATAGAAGGTATTTCAGGATTTATTGCATATTAATACTCTAACAGTAATTTCTATTGTTTTCTATATAGCTTAG
Source organism: Vireo altiloquus (assembly GCA_013396875.1). Classification (NCBI taxonomy): domain Eukaryota; kingdom Metazoa; phylum Chordata; class Aves; order Passeriformes; family Vireonidae; genus Vireo; species Vireo altiloquus. The sequence goes on along the minus strand of VZRF01013001.1, from coordinate 129,668 downwards.
GGTGTGATTTAGACTACTATTTGAGTTTAGTATATCTTCAAAATAGAATATCATCTACCTACATAAATCAGAATATTATACAATGCAGTATTTTCTTTAACCTTAGTCACTTCATGGATTACAAAGCTGTGGCATTTTACATTTTAGCTAAAGATAAATGCATTTGTTGATTTTCTCATGTTACCAGGAAATACCAGGAGCTTCTAGGTAAAGTAGAAATCTAAAGATGAATTGATTAAATATTTGTTGATGTATTACATATTTGGATGCTACTGTTACTTCCTAGGTGGTTCAGCTCCCCACAGCTACCCACTTATTCCTCGCTATGGGATAAGGGAGAGAATCAGAAAGTGAAAAATCCACAGGCTGAGTTACAGTTTTAATAGGTAAAGTAAAAGCCTTGCACGCAAGCTGTGCACACAATAAGAAATCAATTCACTTCTTTACATCAGCAGGCAGATGTATAGCCATCTGCTGGAAAGCAAGGCTGTTTCGTGCACAGTGGTGCCTTGGGAAGGCAAGTGCCTTATCCATAGAATTCTGGAATGGATTTGGGTTGGAAGGGACCTTAAAGGTCACCTAGTTCTGCCCTGCTGTGGGACGGGGACACCCTCTACTATGTGAGGTTCCTTGAAGCCCTGACCTTGAAGGCTGACAGGGTTGAGTCATCGCCGCCTTCTGTGGACAGAGCCTTCCAGTGCCTCACCAGTCAAGAATTTCTTCCTCACATCTAATAGAAACCTACTCCCTTTTGCTAAGTTTTAAGCTATTGCCGCTTGTCCTATTGCTCCACATTCTTGTCAATAGTCCCTCTCCAGCTCTCTTGTAGCCCCTTTATTGGAAGGTGCTATAATGTCTCCCTGGAGCCTTCTCTTCTCCAGGTTGAACAACCCAAACTCTCTCAGAGTCTGTCTCCACAGAAGAAGTGCTCCAGCCCTCTGAGGCTGCTCTATGCTTGCTTGTTCAACCACTGTTTCCTTTGTGTGTCAGCCTGGGCTCTCTGCTGAATGTGCTGGAGCTGCTCAGCTGTTCGTCCTGCCTTAGTTTGGTTACTAGGAATTGATGAAGCTTGATTTTTACCTTCTCCGCCTCATTCCTGCAAGAACAGTGGCGGGGAGCAGACAGGGTAGGCTCCTGCAGGTGCTTCTCACATCTTTTCACTTTGTATCTTTTTCTAAAAAGAGGGATTGTGCTACATGTAGACACAAGATGTTGCTGTGTCTGCATTGCCAGTTTACTAGGTACACATTTCTTCTGAGAGGAAACACTATTGCATGATGTGTGTGTACAGACTTGTGTGTCTGTATGTGTGTGTTTACATTGTTCAAATATTCCCATTTTCCAAATAGAGTTGGACAAGGCATGACTCTAAAGATCAGTATGTCTCCATGTGGGTTCCTGTACCACCACACCTTCCTGTGCATGTTTGGAAATGCATGGCAAATTTCACATTCTGTGCATCTGAAGAGTATGGGAACATAGCTTCAACCCACAGTAGTAAGAACAACTTGGGATTTTTGGTTAACTAGGAGATGTATGTGTTCTGGGAGTGGGAGTCTTACATCTGTGATCTGTGTTGTGCATTTTGCCTTAGTTAGAGTCATTCTCCATGTTCAAGTTTGAATGATCTTTGAAAATCCACTTTGTATTGGTAAGTAAAAGGCAAGCAAGGCTTAAGATCAGGTATCTGACAGAGAGAATTGTTCTAAGTTGTCTGTTTTGTATTTTTGGAGAAAAAGCTCATCTGTGTTTCAGTCTATTTCTACTCGGTGCTAGGTACTACAAAGTTGTTCCAATAAGCCGCAAATTTATAAATGTTCCATTGTCTGATTTTGGCATAGTTATTTGGGAACACAGGGGATGCTGATCCTTGGCATTTATTCACATAACTAAAATCTCATGTCATAAATTAGTGGGTCACGGGTACAAATCTTGAATAGTACAGGGGTGGTGTATCACCCTCTGATTAGCTGTTTTGTAGTCTAAGGTGAAGATGAGTTTAGCAAACTGTGATAGCTTAAGGAGCAGTAGCTCAGATTTGTAAAGTTATTTAAAAAGTGAAATCTGGCCTTAGGCCTTTGCTTTGAAAGATCATCCTTTGGTTGTAGGAGTTCTTTAATGTGCATTTATGGTTCAATTATGTAGCTAGTCATACACTGAGATGATGAAGTAACTAGATTCATATCCCTGAACAAAAGTGTTTTATGTATTCGGTGTTTGCATTGTTAGCTCAGTCATTGCACGCTGGTTTTGTAATTTTTAAAGGATGTATACATCCTGCACAAGACAACTTCTTTTACTGTACATATATATTTATATTGTGGGCTGCTTTTAATGTATTTTACTGATTTTAAGAAGTGAGTGTGCTCCTTGGCCTTATGGTACCAGCATCATTCTCTCTTTCCTGGAGCATTAATAAATTTCAGTTTGGTTATCCATGATTTTTTTGCTGATAAAAGTCATGAATACACTATCTGTAATATTCAACCATTTTTCTGATTGTATGTAAATTGATTCTTCAAAGATTAAAATGATTTATCAACGTCTCCACTCCTTACATCTCTTTATTCTTCATTCACTGATCAGCTATTTCAGGCACACAATTTTTTCTGCAGCCTTTTGTTATGTGTTGTTAATAGACAATTTAGTGAACTGTTCATAATTTTGCAGTTCTGGTTCAGTCATTGCTATTGTGGCATTGAATTTTGTAGAGAGCCTCTCCTTTTGCTTTTTAAAAATTAAAATGGCAACAGAAGTGCATAGAACATAGTCTTGAAGCTGCTTTGAACTGACGAATAATCCATGTGGCATGTTTGAAGTATGATTGAGAAAAATTTTGTGACAACAGTTTAGTTGTCTTAGGTCGAATTCTAAAATTTTTTTCTAGCTTTGAGTTACAGAGGTTTGGATTCAGGTTTGAATTCCGTATTAGACTCATGTGATACGTATCTCCTTGCATTTTAAGTAGATGTGTGTGCTTATTATTTGTACTGCACTTGCAGATGATAATATGGCTACTGAAATTGCCAACAGTCAGCTTCAGCCCCTGCCTTATCATTGCATTGAAATTAGTTGGAATTACAAAGAAAATACTAATACCTGTTGCTGGGACTTTACCTTTGATTTTGCCAGTCACATAGGTTGTGTTGATAATGAGTTTTTGTATGAAAAAATGTAAGTTGACTTTCTTCTTCCACAGTCATGTAGTACCCAGAGTATCCCTAGCATCAGAAGGCAAATATTGTCTGTCACTTTACATGTCTCTTACAGCCTAAAGGCAGTTATAATTTGTTGATCACTTGGAGGCCATTGAACACTGGCATTAGTACTTTCGAGAGTGCTATCACTGATGAGGAGACTTTACCTGCACTGACAGTTTGCTTTTCTACCAATGTCTTGCAAAATTCAAAGAGGATTTGAAAATATGTTGATTATAATGTGGGCCATGACATAAATGTGTCTGCTGTGACCCTGTTCAAGTTTATGCCATGTCTTGTAATTGCGGCCTATCTGACCTGCAGAGGTCTGTAAGCAGGTAGAATTGTGGTGGTTTTTTTGCAGTTACCACAGTACAGTATTTTGTATCTCTGTAGAATAGATACGTAAAGCAGAGAAATAGAACACTTAAATCAGAAATTCCTTGTATGTTTCATGTATGATAAGATACAATTACTTTTATGTCATCAGAAAAATTTATTCCACTAAATAAACTGCTTTAAAGTATGTTCACAGTGTTAGGTCCAGCTCATCATAAAGTAGATTACCATCAAGGTTAATATTTGAGTGGCGTGAGTGGGATAAGTGTGTAGAATTAGGACCTTGACAACCCATAATTAAGATGGCGAAGTAGTAAAATGGGATTTTTTTTTCCAGATCTCCTTTAAGTTAAAGAACAGCTTGGTCTCAACATGATTTAAAAAATAAGCATTCACCTGCTACTAATTTCCTCCTTGGTTGCAAAGATCATTATTTGTTTTGATGACTGAGAGGCTATTTACATAGCAAAAATGAAAGCATAGAGCTGCAGAAGAGGACATGTAAGTTAATGAAGAAGGAAGCATTAAGTAGTCTGCATTTGAAAGGGTAGCTTCTTGCATGAATAACCCAAAATCTGATGATAGGCTGCACGTGCACCTGATAGTACTTAAGGTCCAATCTTGCAGCCAAAGCTCATGTGAATAAACTCAATAGGTCTGATCTTGTGAATAAGGGCTGTAGGATCAAGTTTCAAATAAAATGTGCAGATGATTAGTAGAAATCCTTACACTCTTAGTTTCAGTTTCTTTGCAGTTTATCATTGAACATTCCAGATTTTCTCTGGCTAGAAACACTTTAATATAATAAAGTACATGCTGCACACCATAGATCAAGCAAAACTGTTTGTGTATTTGACTTCTTATAATGTATTTTCTGTTAAGATTATTTAGTGATTGGAAAAATTCTTCTTACAGAGTCAACAAAATAAATTCATAGTGATGTACATATTGTTGAATTCATGAACATTTGCCTTTTTGGGATGCCTGCTTGGCTTGGGCTATTGAAGAGGTTGTTCTCTTCAGAGATGAGATGCCAAATACTTAACAGGTGTCTGAGGAGCATGTGTGAATTGAATTTTTTCAGTGTCTTGTATTACAGTCAAATGAGGGTGAACTTCCATGGAGGTAGCAAAAAGGCTCACTAAAACTCTTTTTAACTCCTGTTTCACAGGGAGAGTGGAAGCATCTAATTGGAATATCTCTCCCATCCTTACTTTTTAAAGTGGGTAATTTCTGTTTTGTGTGGTCTTGTTTGATAGTGCTATTTCTCTGCAGGTTATCCCCCATTTTGGTGGTTTAGGAGTGGTACTCTCCAGTTCAGTGCTCCCACTGCACTGAGGCACTCCAAACCCTGTGCTGCTTCCTTCCTTCCCCCTCCCTCTCCTTCTCCTGTGATGGGATGGAAAGGAGAATTGTGGGCAAAAAAATTAAAGATCATGGGTTGAGCTAAGAACAATTTGCTGGAAACAGCAATGAGATAAGAAAACTAACAGAAACAGGAACAATATTAAGCAAGAGTGTACAAAAGTGGGAGAGTGATTTACATGCAAAATACTCGCTGTGGAGGTCTGACCCATGCAGCCAGGCTCCCTCGCTCTGGAAGTGAGCACTTCCCTGTTTGTGAAAAATGACAGGGCGCTATAGAATAACCTCCGGGTCCTAGCAATGCCCCCACTCTGGCTGCCGCAGAAATGAACCCTGTCCTAGCTGGAATCAGGACACCCATCTACTAATCTACTAATGAACATTGCAGAAGGTTTTTTCTTTAGCAGAATTTTACAGTGGAGTCAATGTCACAAAAAAGTGTTTAGAATTGCACCTCTCCTTTAAGTACACATCATGTTTCCCCATTCGTCTCCATTACCCACAAAGTGCACTTGGGTCCTTAAACAAGAATAATCCCTTGGTTTCCCTTTGTTGGAGGCAGGACTAATCTAAGCTTTCATCCCTAACAGGTTCCTCACGTGCATCTTTATAACTCTGTCCTTTCTGTGGTACATGGAGGTTTTGATTGGCAGGGCCGGCTAGACTGGTGGCACCTCTAGTTTTAACTAACCAGGTAGTCTTCAAATAAATGTAGATCCCAGTATTTGAAGTTCCCATCAGCCATTGTTTCAGTGTGGTTTTTAACCACCATTGTACACTCAGTTTTCCCAGAGGCTGGTGCATGACAGGGAATATGATACCCACTCAATACTGTGCTCTCTGGCCCAGGTGTCTATCAGGTTATTTTTGAAATGAGTCGCGTTGTACAACTCAGTTCTTCCTGGGTTGCCATGTCAGCACAGGACTTGCTTTTCAAGGCCGAAGATGGTGTTCCAGGCAGTGCTGTGAGGCACAGGGTGCATCTCCAGCCATCCTGTCGGCACAGAGCCCCTGCCTAGGTGGGTTTGCAGCATCCACCATACCACAGGGGCTTTATCTGCTTGGCTTGCTTGATCACAGAGCATGTTTCACAGTTATGGATAATCAGGGACATAGTGTCCATCATTAAATCCATCCCATGGTTAAGTCAATTATGAGCCCATGTGTATTGTTGTATCTCTTCTCTGATCACCTGAGGCATCATGGCCAGCCGGCAATAATTCACTCTTATGCTGTCAGTCCAGATCCACCTGAGTCACTTTAATCTTGGCACTCTGATCCCCCTGTCCATTTTTGGGGTGCTCTTCAGTAGCCCAATTCCTGGGTGCATGTGCATCTACATGACGTGATTTACAGCCAACTTCCCTACTTGGGCAGTGATGTCTTGCCACAATTCATCAGCCCAGATTGGTTTACCTCTGTGCTGCCAGTTGGTCTTTTTCCATCAGTCCAACCACTCCCCCAGAACATTTGCTACATCTGCAAGTCAGTGTAGAAGTAGAGCACTGTCTGCTTCTCTCATTCAGTGATACCTAAAGCCAGCTGGATGGCTTTCAGCTCTGCAACCTACCTTGATCTACCTTGTCCCTCCATAGCTCTGTGACTCACCATGTAGAGCTCTGTACAGCTGCTTTCTGTTTTCAGTGTAGTCCAGCCATACAGCAGGAACCATCAGTGAAGAGATCATACTGCTTTTCATTTTCTGGTAGCTGATTGATTATATGATGGGACCTCATCAGCATGTGTAATCTCCTCCTCCTCTTCTGATGATAATCCACATTTTTTGCTTTTGGGCCAATTAATGATGACTTCCAAGATCCCTGGCAGCTGGTATTTCCTCTTCAAACTTTCTGTGTGATCAGAGTGATCCAGTTACTCCACATAGCATCACATGTGGGTGGTATGTGGAAGGGACTTTTCCTTTNCTTTTCATTTTCTGGTAGCTGATTGATTATATGATGGGACCTCATCAGCATGTGTAATCTCCTCCTCCTCTTCTGATGATAATCCACATTTTTTGCTTTTGGGCCAATTAATGATGACTTCCAAGATCCCTGGCAGCTGGTATTTCCTCTTCAAACTTTCTGTGTGATCAGAGTGATCCAGTTACTCCACATAGCATCACATGTGGGTGGTATGTGGAAGGGACTTTTCCTTTGAACATCCCACCCAGCACTGGCAGTCAGGGTGCCAGGAAGAGTTGTGCTTTGGTGCCCATCACTTCTGAAGCAGCTCAAACCCCTTTATAAGCTGCCAGGATCTTTTTCAATTGGGATGTAGTGGACCTCAGATCCTTTGTATCCCCATCTCCAGAACCCCAGGGTTCCTCCTCTAATCTCATCAGGTACTCTTCCAGAGACTCTGGGAAGGACCATTCCTCCCATCTGCAGTGTAGAGCACATTTTTCACATCTTTGCTATTCTGATTGGCCCCAGGGCTACTGCATGAACAATCTCCTGTTTGATTTGTTCAAAAGCTTGTTGTTCAGGACACCACTTAAAATCATTCTTTTTCCAGGTCACGTGATAGAGAACACTCACAATCTGACTGTAATCTAGAATATGCATCCACCAAAAACCCACAGCATCCAAGAAAGCCTGTTTTTCTTTCTTGCTGGTTGGCAGGGGCATAGCTGCTACTTGGTTGACCATGTCCGTTGGAATCCAGTCATGTCCATTTTGCCGTTTTAATCCTAAAGAGAATTTCTTGGATCCCTTGACCTTACTTTGCTTTATGGCAAAAGCAGCCTTCAGGAGGATTTGGATTATGTTCTCCCCTTTTTCACAAACTTTGTCTGCTGTGTTTGTTCTAACATATGGTGATGTCATCAGTGTAAGTGTTCTGGAGCCTCACCTTTTCCGGTGCAGTCTGGATCAGTCCAAGGTGAGTAGTGGGTCTGAGTTTCTGCCACTTGCATAGCCAGTTCCAGGTGTACTTAGTGCCCCTCCAGGTGACAGCAAACTGTGGCCTGCACTCATGACTAAAGACATGGAGAGTAACACATTTGCAGTGTCAGTTTTGCTACCACTTTGCTGCCCTGAGCTCCAGTTCATACTGAAGTTCCAGCATGTCCAGCACANGGTGGTATGTGGAAGGGACTTTTCCTTTGAACATCCCACCCAGCACTGGCAGTCAGGGTGCCAGGAAGAGTTGTGCTTTGGTGCCCATCACTTCTGAAGCAGCTCAAACCCCTTTATAAGCTGCCAGGATCTTTTTCAATTGGGATGTAGTGGACCTCAGATCCTTTGTATCCCCATCTCCAGAACCCCAGGGTTCCTCCTCTAATCTCATCAGGTACTCTTCCAGAGACTCTGGGAAGGACCATTCCTCCCATCTGCAGTGTAGAGCACATTTTTCACATCTTTGCTATTCTGATTGGCCCCAGGGCTACTGCATGAACAATCTCCTGTTTGATTTGTTCAAAAGCTTGTTGTTCAGGACACCACTTAAAATCATTCTTTTTCCAGGTCACGTGATAGAGAACACTCACAATCTGACTGTAATCTAGAATATGCATCCACCAAAAACCCACAGCATCCAAGAAAGCCTGTTTTTCTTTCTTGCTGGTTGGCAGGGGCATAGCTGCTACTTGGTTGACCATGTCCGTTGGAATCCAGTCATGTCCATTTTGCCGTTTTAATCCTAAAGAGAATTTCTTGGATCCCTTGACCTTACTTTGCTTTATGGCAAAAGCAGCCTTCAGGAGGATTTGGATTATGTTCTCCCCTTTTTCACAAACTTTGTCTGCTGTGTTTGTTCTAACATATGGTGATGTCATCAGTGTAAGTGTTCTGGAGCCTCACCTTTTCCGGTGCAGTCTGGATCAGTCCAAGGTGAGTAGTGGGTCTGAGTTTCTGCCACTTGCATAGCCAGTTCCAGGTGTACTTAGTGCCCCTCCAGGTGACAGCAAACTGTGGCCTGCACTCATGACTAAAGACATGGAGAGTAACACATTTGCAGTGTCAGTTTTGCTACCACTTTGCTGCCCTGAGCTCCAGTTCATACTGAAGTTCCAGCATGTCCAGCACAGCAGCGCTCTGTGTGTGGTGTGACTTCTTTCAGGCCACAATAGTCCACAGTCATTCTCCAGTCTCCACTGGACTTACACACTGGCCCATATAGGGCTGTTAACCAGTGAGTGAGTCTTGCTGGCCGCTCCCTGGCTTTCTAGTTCAGGAATCATCTCATGGATGGGGTCACAGAGTCCTGGCTGGTGTGGTAGTGACTGGTACCTGTTGTTCTTCGACCCTCAGCACTCCCACGGCAGAAGGGTCCTCTGAAAGACCAGGCAAGGTATTCAGCCGTCTAATTTCCTCTGTCTCCACAGCAGCTCTCCCAAAACCTCACCAATGGCCTTCTGGGGTCCTTGAAATACCCTCTCTTACAACCCACCCCTGAAGGTGAGGGTAATCCCAGTTCCCTTGGAACAGATTTGGGTGAAATGACACTGAGTTATTGGTGTTTGTAAATAAATATAAGTAGGTTCTATTTTAGAACACTTTAGTTGTAATGGAAAGCAGGTATATAGCTGGTTTAGTTATCATTACTGTCTTGGTTTAAGATAATTTAAAAGGGATGCTCTAAATGATTTACCTCTCCTTGGTTTAACCAATAAGGACAAAAGAATCTGGGTAGATATAAGTGAAAAAATATAACAGTTTACTAAAAACAGGGCTTTTTTTTATATATATAATAATTGCAGCAGTGTTAATTACAAAAGTATGCAAAAGAGAGTGATTTACCTGGAAAATGCTCCCTGAGGAGTCTGACCTGACCCCACAGCAGCCATGCTAACCCAACCAGAAGAGACTCCTTCTCCCTGAAGGAGAGTCCCCTCCTGCTGGCCTAGTAATGATGTGAGGTGGTATAGAATAACCTCTAGGTCCCAGCCATGCCCCCTCCTGCCTACTGCGAAAATTAACTCTGTCGTGGCTGGACTAGGACACCCATCTACTGATGAACATTGCAGAACGTTTTTTGCATTAGCAAAATTATACAGTGGAGTCAGTGTCACAAGAAACATGTAGAGTTGCAGTATTTGGACAAAAATATACAGGTAGGCAGAAGAGAGAGATTAGCCAAAATCTTTACAAAATGAAGGTGTGATCTCATTTCATATCACACAGAGAAGAATCTATGTGGAATAGAGAATCTTGAGTGTACCAGTTGAAGGAAGAGCCTAAATGAGCCCTATCACTTTATGGACAGCAAGGCAGTTATAAATGTGGTTCTTTAGGAATCCATGCCGTATTTGTTACAGGTTTTTTTCATAGTGGTTTTATTGTTTTCAGTTTTTGCTAGGTAAGTGTGGAATAGAAAAATGACAAAGAAGGCTTCAAACAAATCAGGTAAAGCAACTAAAATTGGGGCATGGTACTGAATTTCTCTCTTATAGTAGTTCCTAAGCTGTAAGTAATACATTTGTAGAAAGTTCCAGTCCTTTTACTTTCCCATTTTTGAATATGTTTTTGGTAATAGAGAAAGATAGTGGAGGCAGCAGAAAAAAACCCCATATGTGTACAGTTTTTTACAATTTTATAAAGATTTCAGCTTTTAACAATCTGTTTATTTTCAACATTACTTTTTTTGAGTGAAGTAAATGGACAGTTAGAATTCAGGACTACTTAACAGTACCTACAGAAATTTAAATATGAATCTTCATTACATGCAGTATATTCATTTGCATATGCTAAATCAGCTTTCAAAATCTGGTGTTTGTGAAGACTTTTCAGTGGAATGATTATGTCAGATGTTTCAGTGAACTCTTCTAGTTTGCAGGCAGCAATTGGCAGTAGGTTGGTTCATCAGAGTAACATGACAGTTCTCGAAAGGTTCAGAGATAGTTTTATAATGATTGTTAACATGATTCTTGAAAGAAATGATGAGCATCTCATAAACCCAGATGGGAGTTTGTTACATTGTTGATAAATGTGTTTTACATTTTTAAATTGATAAACAGTGAAAAGCAGAGAAGATACAATAAGGCAGATGGTTGTTTATAAAGCACGTGTAAGTTGCTGCAATTCAAAGAATGGTTCTAATTGTTAAAAAGAAGACAAAAATTGGAGTAGGGGGAGTGTTTCAATGAGTTCATCATGAGCTTTTTAAAAATAAAACCTTCAGCAGCTTTAGTTCAATTAGAACCATTCCTGTCATTCTGAATTTACATGCAAAAGTTTAGACTCTCAGTTCTTAATAAACTTTTGTACCAACCATTTTCATGTAGCTGAAATTAAAACTACAGCTAATATACCTGTATGTATTCGTTTCTTTCTTTTTCATTTTCTGTGGTTTGGAAAAAACCCAAAATTTATTGCACAGCAGAATAAAGTTGAATTATCATTGGATTTAATAAACGTTTCCATTTAAAAACAATGAGCATGGTAGCAAACTCCAATAGCAGCAGAGATTTTGCATCAAGGAACTAAATTTGGAGGTAGCTGACTTATTTTCTGTTAAAGAAGTTGTTAGAAAAATGCTTTTTTGACAACTATGTGACCAGAATAAAATGCATTTAAGTAGTGCTGAGGCAGAACACCAATCAGTATGTGTGATGACTTGGTGAACCTTTCTCTTGTGAGTGTTCAGCTCATGTTTCCATTAGTGATCTTAAAAGTTTCCATGAAAGACGAAGTATTTTCCTTCTTTTTTCAGCATGAGTTTTTTTAAAAACAGATATATAGATTGCTGCTTTCATCAAGCAGCTCTTCTAAAACATGTTTATTTTCAGTTGCAGAACTCCAGAAGAGTTTGTTCTCTTTGACAGTATCCTCAGCTTTTGTATGATAAAGACTTCTATGCTTTCTGTATTTTCAACATGATACCTATACATCTCATTTTCTGGGAATATTTTTATTAACGTTTAGCAGAATAGTGATATTACCAATAAAGCTGTATCAGTTGTGTCAGTCCTTAACAGAAATAATTTGTTAAATTGCACAGTTATGTCAGGCTGATCAGCTAAAAATATGCAGACTGACTTTAAGCAGGAAAATCCTAGCCATGATTATAGCTGCAGCTCTATCTGTGTACTTTAGTGGTGGAGCTGGTATAAAGGTGACCCTAGATGAAAGTTACTCCTGTGAAGTGCAAGAGCTGACCATGGTAGATGGAGCTAGGCTCATACTATGACTGTGAAGCTGACTTCAAGAGGAGAAAATCGGCTGGTTTTCAAGTTTTGTAATGTGGTCTTATGTACTGATTCACTTAAGTTTTGTGAAGTTTGTCTGAAAACTTCAGAAGGAGCACCACAAATCTTCTGCAACTGTTATCTTATTCTTTGGGAAGGGAACTGAATGTCAAGACTGTTGCAGTCAGAATGTGGCGTAGACTGAGAGAAGAAAGAACAATTGCTTTAATCTCTTGCTCCATAGTTAAATCCAAAAGAATTAATTGCTCTAGACAATGTTGGCCCACTTTTATGCCAGTTCAGGGTAATATTTAAAATCTAGGAAAAGTTCAAAAGCTCTTCCTGTGCAACTCTCTTCTTTCCATTTTTGCTATCAAACAGCTGTGCTTTCTACATGCTATTAGGTTTTGACCTTAGCCTTAATTATGGGAAAAGGAGTTTCAAGCTCCTGCTCTGAGTGAAGTAAACATTTAAGAAGGCCTTACAACTGGATGTCTCAATACCTAGCTCTAAGACTGTACAGGGAGTTGGTAGATTTGATCAGGACTGGTGTTACCCAGCATTCAGTATGTGTCCTTCAGAATAGTGGTTTCTAACCTGAGGGTAAGCACACCAGAGAAAGCAACTAGGAAAGCAAATCCACCACTACTTAGCAATCCATGACTTTACTACAAAAACTTGCAAAGGTCTGCACACTTCAGGTTAAAAAATGACAGGTCTTTAAGAAACCAGAATAAGCTCATCCTTCATTAAGAGCTTGTTTTATTTAAAGTGTATCTACTTTAAATAGCAAAGCCATGCTTCTTTTAGGTGTTGTTGGTATGGATCCTGCCACCTATTACCAGATTCCTCTGTTATTCAAGTTCAACGGGACAAACCTGGTTTTGAGTACGGACTGGAGAACAAGAGGCTGTGGAAAGGGACTTCGGGTTTTTTGTTAATGCCGAGCTGTGTTATCAGTGAACAATGTGCCCTGGCAGCCAGGAGCATCTGGCCCAGCACTGCCAACCAGTCAGGGGAGGGGATTGTCCTGCTCTGCTCTGCACTGGGGTGGTCTCACCTTGAGTAATGTGTGCAGTTTTGGGCACCATAATGTAAAAGAGACATTAAGCTATTAGCAATCCAAAGGTGAGCCATGAGGATGGTGAAGGGTCTGGAGGGTGAAGCCTAATGAGAGGTGGCTGAGGTCACTTGGTTTGTTTGGCCTGGAGGAGGCTGAGGGAAGACCTTATCATGTCCTCAACATCCTGACAGGCAGAAGTGAAGGGGCAAGATCTGATCTTTTTGTTCTTGTGTACCAATGACAGGACACAAGGAAACAACATGAAGCTGAGTTCAGGAAGGTTCAGGTTAAATATGAGGAAAAATGTCTTCACTCAGAGATGGTTGGACACTGCAGCAGACTCCCCAGGGAAGTGGTCGCTGCCCTAAGGCTGTCTGAGTTCAAGAAGCATTTGGACAACACTCTTGGGGACATGGTGTGATTCTTTGGGCTGTGCAGTGCAGTGCCAGGAATTGGACTCAATGATCCTTATGGATCCCTTCCAACTCAGCATATTCTGTGATTCTATGAAGGTTTCAGTTTCAAAGTGCATATTGCCTTCCACCAACTGATTTTTCAAGACATGTATCGTGGTGCACTTGAAAAGGTGTTATCTGATAGTATGCATACTACTACTCACTTCTATTGTGTTTAGCAAAAGTGTACCTTTAAGAGGGTTGTGTGCCTTGAAATCAGTTTATAGTAGTAGAGAAGGAAACAGCTTGTTTGATAAAATGAGCTTATATTCACAGTTGTCAGCCAGGAGCAGAGCTCTAGTTTGTCCTTAATGTTGATGTACTGTTAAGTTTACAGTGTCACATCTCTTCTTTCTGAAGTGTTTTGGGAATGTCAGGGACCATTGGATGCTACTTTGCTCGGACTACATAAGGATTAAACATGAAATAAAAGGTCTGATAAATTCTTGCAGATATCAGCATAGTTCAGTGCTCTTGGTCACAGTGGTCTAGTATGCAAAAAATACTTCCAGATGTATAATGGTTGTAGGTAATAAAATTCAAATGGTTTTCTAGGCAGGTAAGTTGAATTCAGCTTCTGGAAGTTATCAAGATGCCTCCTGAGCTGCAAGTACATGACTTCAAGTTTGATCAGTTCTCCATCAGTAAGCTAAAACTGCAGATTAATAAAGTACATCATTAATATTTCTTTCTCGAACATATCTTCCTTTATACAGATACTGTATGATTGGGTAATTTCAAAGTAAATCTGTAAGATGATATTCACTTATCTTTCTGTAAGACAAATCTGATGTCAGTTCAGAGTCTGCCTAAGAATTAAAATGTATTTTTTCTTTTCTTCAGCTGTCTCTTAGAAAGTTATATTCCTTGGTGAAATGCTCAGTATATTCTTCCAGTTTCAGTTTCTTGGGCTTACCTTTCCACCTTCACAGGAAACCATTTGAGGATGTCAGATATATTGCAGCCAAATAAATTCTATTTTCTAATCTTAAATGAACTACTAATAATTTTTGACATAAGACAAACTTAAATGAACTACTAATAATTTTTGACATAAGCCTTGAACCCTAGAGATAATATAGGTAAAATTTATAACATAAATTAAGTAAATCATAAGGTGACTACAAGTGGAAACTGAAGGTTGATGCACATTTTTAGTGCCATTTAGTATTTTGTTGGACAGACTACATTCAGTAACAGAAAAGATCCTAACTTAGATCATAGGAACATATTTTTGGGATGATTTACAACGTTTGAGAGTGCAGATGTTCTTGATTCTGCATTACAAGTCATAATTTTAAGAATACTGTGTTGGGAAAATAAGGCACATTAGCCAGCAGCACAAATAGCAGAAGAAGCCATAATACTCACTTCTCAAGCCTGCAAAACCAAGATTGTTTGACTGACTATCAAAAGGAGCATTCAGGCAAGCGAGGGATGACCTCCAGACCATTTGCAGGCAATTTAGAAAAGGCTCTAGGGAGTGCTGGGAGCAGGAGTGGGCAAACGGGCAGGGCATGGCGCAGCACTGAGAGTGTGGCACAGCAGTTTGTGGGCAGTTCCCCCAGGCAGGACAAGCAGGAACGGTGCAGCTATGCTCCTGGTGATGGGTTGTATCTTTTGGCTGGTTGTAGGGTGCTTTGTTTTTTTCCCCCCAAGCAATGGTTAACAAATGGTCAAAAGCCATTGCTGCTGCTGCTGCTGCCAGCAAAAGTGTGCTGAGGCAAACAGAACGCCCCAAGGACACAGCTGTCCAGAACCCTGGCTGCAGGGAGTGTCTGAGCCTGGGGGCAGTACCAGAGGACAGTGCAAGAGACACCTGTGTGCGGTGTGAGCAGGTGAATGCTCTGCTCTGTCTGGTGGCAGGGCTTAAGGAAGAAGTGGAAAGGCAGAGGAGTGTTAGGGAGAGTGAAAGAGAAGTAACTTGTGGAGTTACAGCCTTGCAGCCCTGAGAGAAGCTCAGCACTGCCACACCACCTAAACAATGTTTTTTTTCCATAAGACTTGGAATAATCAAAACTCCTCTTTCTTCCAGATCCCTTTTCATAACTCATCTCTGCTATGAAATTTAGAGATAAGATAGCTGTAGCTATATAGATTGGATTGGAATGTTAAAATATATTTATAATCTTCATTTAAACTTGCTCTACTGTTAAACTTTTGAGCTTTTTTTAGTTTCCATCTTTCTTTTACAAACTTTTCATCATTGTGTTTCTTGTCTCAGCTTGGGACAGGGGTCTTGCTTTTTGCTTAATTGTTTGTAGTGCAAGGTGCTTGACTGCGACCTGTGCTTAATACTGATACATATCTATGTATATGTATGTATATTTTAAAAAAATAGAGAATTTCCATAAGATGCACTTTATAATTAAGCCATTTCTAAAGCCAAGTGATTTCTAAAACTAGAGATGTTTCTCTTAAAAAGGAAAAAAAAAGGGAAAAAAAACCGAAAACATCTCAGCAAAGACCGTGTAACAAAACATTGGGTCAAATCACATCAACAGTATATGCTACATTTGTGACAAATCCCTGTTGTCTTTCATTTAATTCTCTCAAAAGATCTTGAGATCCTAGTTGTGATCAGCCAGCTCAAAATCCAGAGTATCGCAACTGTGTATTAAGGTTGAATTGAATTGCTTTCAGTAGAAAACACAAGAAATCACATAGAGATAATGTCAGTTCCATCTTAGTGAATTGTTCTCCCGCACTATAATCCAGTTGAGGTCTTTGTGGATTTTAAAAATGTCATTGATTTTGTTTCTCTCTGTTTTTTTCCTTCGTATTTTAGCTTGCTGAACTGGGGCTTTAGAAAATCCATTCAGCTTTTAGGATTTTTTGTTCTAGAATGGTGATGATGATGTTTTGTTTGTTTGTTTGTTTGTCACAGTCCTTAGGTATGTCTGTGTCCAAGAGCATGTCAAAAAGTTTGTTGCATCTCTCATTAGTACTTACTGGCAGGTTTGTCACCTCAGGGTCAAAAGAAAGCTCATTCAACTAAGGCTCTGGCAGCCACAGTAGCAAGCCTCAGGTCAGTCCCACCACTTGAGATTTGCTGCAGGGCAGTCAGTTGGAATTCATTTTGCATTTGTTTCACTGGACATTATTGCACTTACACTGCAATGAGGAAAACATTGTGGGTTATTATAAGGATTGTTTCCCTCTTGTGCTTATTTTCTCTTTTTGCATTGAAGTGCCTGTTAAATGAGGACACAAATCTTATAAAATAACAAAATCTATTACTCATAATGACATTGTTTCTGGTGTTTCATACTTGTTTATTTTTAAGATAAGTTACAAAACCTCCAACCTGTGTACTCTGCCTTGAAGTTCTTAGGAAATACAAGTAGTGCTGAGGGGTCTAATCTTTTATGCTGAATAGAAAGTATTTGAAAATAGTATCCTTTTTATGCCCATAGAAGGTCCATTTTTGAGGAACTTAGATATAAGAGAGTGTAACTTGTTATGTCAGGTCAACTTTACAAAAAAAAGAATAGAAATGAGGCTGATTTTGGTATGTCTATGTGGATTTCTCCAGTGAACTGCTAATGTTCAGCTGTTACACATTTTAAGTGCAGTTCTGTCACAGGATGGGATTTGACAAATAAACCTAAGGTCACATTACTTTTGCATCTTTAAAGAAAAGAAAACAAACTCTTGCATTTTTCTTCAAGTATAAGAAGTTATGTCTGAGTGACTTACTGTAGAGGGTAGAGATGGTCACACTTCGGTGATTTCTAAACGAAAAATATCACTAAGAATTTTAATTCTATTTTTTCCTCTTTTTTCTGTAATGTGTGTTTATGTAGGAGATTCAACTAAGGTTAAAATATAGTTAACTGAGACTGTTACTGGAGGAATAATAAACTACTAATGACACTAATAATGTATTAACCTTGTTATGATACGACTTAGGAAAATCCAAGAAGTCAGTCAAGAAGGAAAATGTGTTGATTGCAGATGTGTTTTATTTACGAAAGTCTGTTTAATTTTAAATATACTATCTCTACTATTTTGAAAAATCTGGCCACTCATAAAAACATGAAATGAAAATTATTGCCATTACATTCTCTTACTCTTTTCACTCTCATTTACTTTGAGAACTGTCTTTAAAAATTAGTGAAAAGTTATCTGACAGAGTGTTTAATGAGTGTTTTTTCACAAGCTGGCATCTTTGGAGGGAGAAGCCCCTATGCCCTGAGTAAGTGTGTCGTTGCCAACACATCTCACTCATGATGGGAAGCCGTTCTTAACTTTGAGGGAGTAGTTATGTCTCCATTCATATTTAATCCTTGGAGCAGTGAAAAGTGGTAGCAAGAGTAGTAATGGTGATCATGACTTTCTGTTTGTGTTTTGAATATCTGTAAATGAGGAATATGATGTGGGAAATCTCAGATCCATCCAGCTGGATCTGGTCCACCAGAAGAATATATTTAATCTGTAGTTTTGTCCATTTCCTTTTTTTCCCCAAAGTCTGCTACAAGTGTGTAGGAGCAGGCAATGATTTGGACAACTTCGGTTAACAGCTTGTGCTCCCTCATCATTTCTCCAAGGTCTTGTAATCTGTCCTCTGTCAGGGGAGTGGTTATAATGTCATCTGATCTCATGCACCTTATCGTTTGTCATGTCGCATGTGCTTTATTCTTTATCATGCGTTAACATACACCAGCCATTTGACAGGGTTGTTGGCATTTTGGTCAAGAGAGATGCACGCATGGGGAAAGAGGGCGACATGTGCCATTTGACTGTCTTCAAAAAGACTTTGTGGTTTGTGCTAGCCTGAGGGTTCCTTACATCTGTCGTGAATCCATGACTGTTGGTTGTATGATAATGATTTCCAGTGACACCTGATAGGTGCCAGGTTAGAAGTGAAAGGCCACAAATGACACAGGCTTATGCCAATTTTTTAGTATGTTTTTATCTGAGAATTCACTTGAGAAAACATTTTGCAAGTTTGAGTAGTTTACTTTGTTTTTTTTTTTTCCTGCAGCAGGCTTGTTGTTCTATTTGTATATGTAATCTTCTGATGGGTAGCCATGGTTGGTTTTGAAAGTGGGAGCACATTTGGAGGGAAAAGAAGAGAATTCAGAGGACTTGTGTTGTAAACCACAGCATGGGAGGGGAACTTGACAGGCAAGACTCAGTGTACTTCACTGAGTCCCAGCATGGATTTTGGTGTGATATGTACTGATGCAGCTCCTCTGGATTAGGATGTAGGTATTATCAATCAAGTCATTGACTTGTGATCTGTTGTTTGTATACCTGGCAATCTCTATTATGGAAAAGTTTAGGAGTGGGTCAACTGCAATTCTGCTCTTCTTCATGTATGCTGTGCTGTTTTTTTGATGTTTTTAGAATGTGGTACAAGGCTTTTTTCAGTGTCCTTCAGACTTAAAATAGAGGGGTTACTATTTTAAACTGAGTTACTTTGGAATTTCCTCTTTGCTTTGTGGGAATTCTTTTCTCATCACCCTTTAAATGTCTCTTTGGTATTCATCTCCACTTATAATTGTATTTAGAGTTCAGTACCTTCATGGTCTTTGTAACTTTAAACATGTTGGTGTCACTGGCGCTTGGTCTTTAATTTCTATTTTCACATAAATCTATGTAGGTATTGATTTTTTGATCATGTAGCTTCAGGATGCTGTAATGCAAAGAGTTCACAAATTAGGCTGCTAACAAAATTTTTTAATGCTTTTTGGTTATTGAAAACAGTCTATAAGAAAGTCCTCTATATTAACAATACAGTCTTAAAAAAACATGTGTTGTAGGAAGCGGGGACTTTACCAATGATGTGTACTGCACTTGTGTGTGCCAGAACCAGGTTTCCACCTGGAGTTTCAGTTCTGCTCTCCAGACTGTATGCAGCATTATAGTCATGCTGTCATGGTGCAGAATATTTTGCAATGCAAGGGTAAAACAAAGGTCTGTCATAAGATAATGTGCTTCTCTCTGTTCTTTTTGCTGTCTGTCCAAGTAATAAAATTTAATTTCTCTGTGATTAAAATAACCTGTTTTCTGGATCCATATGAAGGATCACTGGTCATGACATGGCTCTGTCCCCCAGTTATCCATTAGGCTATTGAACTTTGCAGATTACATTTTTGAGACCACTAGCACGTTGAAAAGGTACTTCTGGAGGTGTCCTCTGTTACATCCAACATAAATCAAGACTGACTTATTTTAAGCTCCTCGGAAGGGCAGTGGTGAGCACTACAGTTTGGTTCCACTCCTGAACCTTGTGTATTAAGGCTCTCAACCTTGTCTACTATAGATAAAGGAAAACTAAAAGAAATGATATCAGAGATTAGATACTTGTGCTTTTAATATACCCAGGATAATCTATTTGGTTTTACTGCTCAGGATGTGTTCTACTCAGCTGTAGTCCCTGCTGTCATCAGCTTGCTTTCATTATGGGAAATTTTAGTGCAACAAAATTAAAATAACTGTGATTTCATTTAGGGCAGAAGTTTCTCAGGCTTAGGGAAAGCAAGCAGAACATGGGCTCCTCTCGTCAGTGAGAGCAATTTAAAGTATAAGCAATGTAGTTTCCTTCCAGAGAAGACCACTTTGTTCTCGGAAGAAGGTTTCCTCCATCACGCTGTTTGAATGCAACCTTTTTTGGATAGTTGAAGTGTTAGGCTTTTGATGGCTGGAAAGGATTTCTCTCTTGCTATCAGAATAGGTCATGGGAGGCATGTAATTTTTTGGGATTTGTGGGTTTTTTCTTCCTCCAGTTCTCCCAACAGTCAATAAAAACATGTTCATCGTTCTAAGTTGAGATGTTTTTCTTGTTAGGATGTCTTTTCCTGATAGACAGCACTTGGAATGAAGTGCAGGAATACTCTAATATGCGGTGGAAGTTTCCCATTACAGATATTACAAAAATTACAGAACTGCCAGTTTCTTTGCCATTTATCAGGCAATTGATTTCATACACTGCGAACAGGTCTTACTGTTGGTTCTTTTTCCTTTCTCACCTTAGACACAGTGATGCCTGCTCTCCTGCCACCTTACTACCTTGAATTACAATGAAGTGTACTGCTTACAGTGTTGGCACACTTTAACCAGTTTCAAGAGCCTTAGAAAAAAGTGCAAATAGCCCAGGTTAATATGATTAGCATGAGTAGGGCTCTCTAGTAAGTGTTACAGTTTACACTGAGAATATCTGGATCTGGACAATTTATTGCTTGATAGTTCAGATGATTTTTTGAAGCAGGACTGAATTGATCAGCCTCTGTCACTATATACCTATAGTGATGAGCAGTTGTGTGACTGATAATTAGTCCAGGAGAGTTTGTAGAGTGTAACCAGAACCACCTCATGCCAGAAGTCACAAGGCACTTCTTGAGTGTCTTGAATGTAGAAACATTCTACAATAGTTTCTACAATAGTTTTCACATCTTAAGTGTAGAACACCAGCATGCACAAACTAATATTGCTACTCAGAGAAGTTGTGGCTGTATAAATTTGAAATAGTTAGTCTAACTAGTCCTATATAGACAATATTACAGTTTCCTTTTCTTTTTGCTACCTATAGGAAAGATATTTCTGTGATTTTTTTTTTTAATTACTCATCACTCATAAAATCAGAAGAACTCATTAAAAGCATAAAAATCCAAAAGTTGTGCTGGATATGTAGCATTTTCAGTACTTTCAGCTATATTCCTAGATAGGACAGAATTTGCTGGATTTTCCTAGGTGCAGGACAAGGTTTTATCAAGTTTTCCAGACATGTCTATGGAAAGTGCAGGAAATCTGGCTATTAGTGATGTTTTCAAATCTGGAAAATTTTGGGCTTGGATGGCACTTCAAGAAATGTTGTGTGTCACTTTCCATAATTTAGAACGGATAGTGTACCATGCCATGATATCCCTAAACGTGTTGATCTACTATTGATCCCTCAACCCCTTCTGTGGCTACATGCGTATGTGTGTATATATATATACACACACACTGGGGCAGTTTTAGGTTTTTTTTTTGTTTGAGGATTGTTTTTTATTGCAATTTTTCCTGAAATCTCTCTGGGCAATGCAGGCCATCCAGGGGCTAAGCTGTTTGAGGATGATAATCTCACACTTTGCATGTGAGCCTCCAACCTACTGTATCTTTCTTTATGTTTGCATTACTGAAAGCATTCATTAGGTTAAGTCTTTACTGCACCAGAGTGCTCTACTGATTCAACAGTCCCATTTTTAAGGCTATATTGCTATTTATTATCTTAGAGTAGTGCATAAAGAGTCAGTTAGAATGAGAGCCCCATTGAGACAGGCTGTGGGAAAAATGAGTAAAAGTTTATTTCTGCTCTGAAGACACACAGTGTAAAAGAGAAAGAGTAGAAGAAATAGATACAAACATCTGCTAAAAGGGTAGACTTCTGCAAGTGGTGTCTAAAATATTTTTTCTGCATAGTAATTTTTTTGTCTTACAAATTTTTTTAGTGATTTTGACAGTGAGTAAATGCCTGAATTGAGAGTTAAAAACAAAATTTCAATGTTGTAGGCCATATTATCATTATACTCACTTTAATGTCTGTACAACATTAGCATTTGAGACTGCAGGAATTTAACTGCTTTGCTTGCTGATGTTACACTGCAGTGAATTTCGGTGAACCATAAAAAGTTTGCCCCTGAAGGTAAAATTACACTGTATGCATGTTTCTACCATACTGCTTTGGGGATAAACATGTCTTAAATCAACTCATGGCTTGCAGCTGAATTCCTTCTCCAAGTGCAGTTTCTGTGTAGATAATAATGTTCAGAAGGACTGATTTTCAGTAAACCATAAAGTTTTTTCAACATAATTCTATCAATAAATGTACTTGATCAGGATAGCAAAGAATTCTTATAATCCTAGTAAAGATTTCGGGTTTTAGGGAAAGGAAGGGAGGGGCATATACCAACATTTTCAGTTAGCTTTCATTTTAACCTCCAGTTTGTTCATATGTGATTTCAATGTGCAAACATTTGCATATTGTGTTTCCTCACATTTACATAATAAAAACTTTTGTACTTTATTGAAACTTCTTTTCATAATTCTGCATTTGGAAAATTAAACTTGAAGTTTATGATACCCATTCTCCAAATTGCTTGAATCATAGTGTGTTGCTAAGATGCCATTATTTGAGACATTTTTTTACAGTGATGTTTCTGTTGGGGCTTAATATACTGTGGGTTCAGATGGATGTAATTGTGGCCATGAGGGGTTGGACTAAAGAATACTGTCTGGGGTTGTACCCAGATATTCTTGGATTAATATTCTGAGACTTACATCTAGTCCTGTTTGGAATTTAAATACAGTTCCCCAAGCTTTAAAGAGAAGGCAAGCATCATTTCAGCTGCTTAATGAGTCCTTTTTTTTTAATCTCTTTAATTTGCCTTTTTTCCCCAAACTCTTGTAGCCTTTCAAATCCAGGCAATAGCTTCCAAACCAGTTTTACAGACAAAGTGTCAGTTTGTTTCTCAGTTTAATTATCAAGTTAAAAATAGTTAGAAAGTTTTTACATCTGCATCTCCATTTTTCTTAGAATATGTAAGGGCAGAAAAAAAAATTCCCTAGATAGGAGGCGAGACTTTGAAATGTGAACAACTTAGTTACATATGAGATGGCAAGTCTTTTGCAACTAAGTTGATTTTTGTGGTTTTTGTTCGGATTTTTTTTTGTTTTCTGGTGGGTTTTGTTTTGGTTTTGTGTTTTTGTTTTGGGGGTATTTTGTTGTTTTTGTTTGGGGGTGTTTTGTTTGTGGGTTTTTTTGGTGTTTTGTCTGGATTTCTTTTTTTTCTTTCTTCTTTTGGTTGCTATTGGAAATGATACCTTTTGTTTCAGGTCTGAAATTTCAATTTTATTCCTACATCAAGAAAAGAGATATAAACTCCCCCATAGTGGGGAATCTGTATGGGGTTTTCTTCTATTTTGGAGCCTTTGACCCATACCTCCCCTGTTGAGTGAGCAGAAATGGCAAGGTAACTTAGCTGAGGCTGGCTACAGATCTGTTCTCCATGTAAATCATGAAGGGGACCCAGAGGGGAGAGAGAGAATTCCCAAATTCTGCTAGTAGAAAAAATGCTTTAAAAGTATTTCTTTACAAAGAGAGCCTTTCTTCTACCCCTGAGTATATATTAATTGGTTATAAACCTTGGTTTTGAGGTTATTATTCACCTAATTATTCTCACAGCAGTGCAAAATGGATTCACAGGTACAGTTAACATTCCATTGTACCGGCAAGAAGTCCTTTCTGCATAACAGAAAGAATTTTTTGTCTTAAGCTCCAAATTCTATGATTAGTTATATGGTAAAGGATTCAGAAAGGTGGCAAAACATATATAAGTGCTTAGAAGTTTAACCAATTATTGGCATTTGTCTGCCTGCATATGTCATTATTTTGTTTTAGTATCTGATAGCACTATATTTTTTTCTTCCAGATCATTACTAAATACATTTATGAACTACTGCAGAAGGAATGCCACTTGAAGAAAGTAATTCTTCCAGTAAGTATAATTTATTTTTCCAAAGGCATTTTTTTTTTTAATCTGTACCTAGCATAGCCTGTGATCCCGTATTCAGACAAAGACAAGGTGTAACAGGGCTCTGTGCGGGGCATTGTCTTGGGACACTGCCTTCGAATTCTGCATGTGTATGCATCTGGAGATGCAGTTCCACCTCACTTCTTGTTGATGATTGAAACACAGACTCCGCCAGGTACATACATTTTTATTGTACAAAGCACATCTTACATATTGTTCCAAAACTAGCAGTTCAACAGCCACAAACTTCAGCTTCTAGGATTACATCTTTAACGTCTCCAATGGCTACTGATTACAACCTCTTTGCCTCCTGTTAACTATCCCACTTTAGCCTCACTCCTGCTCCTTGTTTGTCTCCTCTTTTGTTTTGCCCACTGCCAAACCTGGGGTATGCCTGTCTCCCCCAAGAACCCCACGCCAACAGAAGCCATCCTTCCTGGTGACATTCTGAATCCCCACATCTTCTCATGTGTTTGATTTCTCCAACTGAGCCTTCCCTACCTTACCAGATACCAGAATTTTTAAAATGTGGTGCTTTTAATAGGAGAGCCATAAGCTTTCTGAAAAGTATTTGTGGATATTTTGAGACATCTACAGTTGGTTGTAGAGAACAGAAATGTCTTTGCAGGCAGAGGACTACACTCACATTGAGTATCAGTAAACTATTCCAAGTAATTTTTAAAAAAAATGCTTTTTCAGTTACTTGTAATATTTATGTAGTATAAAGTGGTTATGTTGCTTAGTGAAAATATTCAATAAACTCTTGGGAGAGATGAAGTGGTCCCCCACGTATCAGAGTGTTTATAAATATATGTAATGTGATATGATGATGTTCAGGTATTTTTATATTCTATACTGGAGAGTGCAGGGGATACTGGACTGTGACAGGACTGTGTAGTTTTTCCATCATTATGGAGGATTCCTACGCTCTTTGAAATCTTTTGAATTACTATTGTTCTCAGCTGATCCTTCATATTTAGTCAAGGAAAACCTGTTTAGGCTAAGGAAGGAAAAGGTCTTTTGCTTTAACAGTTCTGTAACATTTCACTATTCCCACTTCCATTCCCTTAGTTTTGCTTAGGAAATGTTTTGATGACCTGCCCAAACTACTAACAGTTTCCTAGAAGGGCTTTTTCAGTGTCTACTGGTCATGCCAGGAGCTGAGCTACAAGGTCACAGAGAAGTTGAAGGGCAAGGAGCAGCTCTCTTCCATACTTGCAGCCTGATGGTTGCACCAATGCCTGGAGAACTGAGACTGAGAAAGCATTTCCCCACTTCAGATTTTTATGTGTACACAGACATAGGATCAGGTTCCTCATGACGGTCTGCCCGGTGCAGTGCTAGCTGTGATCTCCAGCTTCTTTGATAATTTTCTCTGTTGGTGAAGTTTTGGTCCAAGAAGTACTTCCAAAGAGATAATGTATCAAAAGACTTTTCAAGCCATGTCACACTTTGTGTGTAAAACCATGAAGCTGTTATTTATAAACTTCAAGGTGCCCAAATTTTAAGGCTATAGGACTTTCTTTGATTCCTGAGAAGGAATATAAGGAATATGTATAAGTAATGCAGTACTTAGGCTGATCAGTTAGCTCCAAAACATGATGATGAAGAAACTTGGGGTAAATACTACAGCACCTCCATCACCTGTGTCACACCTGTGGTGATTCATCTGCCTGGCTCTAAGGTTTGGGTTTCTTGGCTTGGAAGAGGAATGGCCCTAGCTAGCTCCCACTTTTGGATTAATCTCTGTTTACTTGTATTTAGAAATTGTGTAGTGAACATGAATGCAGTTATTCAGTAATACATTTAAGTTATTCTCAAATATACTACTTCCAACTTCTGTGAAATACCATAATTTAATTGCATTTTGGAGCAAAGTAAGAACTCACAAAATATGCAGATTTGTACTTGTGAGCATTGTGGAAAAATTCACACAAGGTATGAGCACCTTTCTTCAGGAAGGGCTGTTATGCACTGCGAGCCCTCACTACGCATAGTCAAAAATAGGTTATGAAGGCACATACAAAAATGAAAAATTGAAATTATATATGTAGAAGCTGAAAAATTAAAGCTGTGTGAAAGCTAGGTTTAAATCCCCACTGACAAACTCCCAAGTAGCAACACAAAACCCTCTAGTTCAAACTAGTAAAGGAGACTAATAAAAGTAATAAGACAGATTTTAGGATGAGAATAGAAGAGAGTATAAATGCTGGCAAGTTACATATGAAATCACAGTAAGATCACAAAAACCCTATCTGAGGAGCTTGTTAGAGTTGTAAAGGCTAATAATAAAGAGATCTGGTAAGGCCAATAGAGGAACTGCAATTAAAATGAAAACTCAGGTCAAATAACTAAAATGAATATCATTATTTCCAATATTAATTGTCCAATTTCCACATGCTTAACTTTTCCTTTCTAAGCAGGATATAATTCTCAGCAACTGTCTGAAATTTTTCATGTGAACAGAGGACATCTTAGGGCAAGGTAATATATTGTACAATAAACAAATTCCAGGATTTTTTTTAAACCTAGGGTTCTATAAGAAATCAAACAGGAAGCTGCAGAACAACCAATTTGTATTTAACTGATTGCTGAAATCAGCTAATAATAATAATAATATATTGGGGGAAATGAGTACAGGTTTCTTTTTTTAAGAAAACCTACCAGAATTCATTGCAGGAGTCAGAGATCACATGAAGAAAAACTTTGTCAGTAAAAGAGTACATTTATTTCCACCGAACTGTCAACAAACTTAACAAATGGTTTTAAGAAGGAAGTCCCCTTAAGAATTAATTGATTAAAAATGGAGAAAGGTGTTCATATTTTACATATGAAATAATCTGTTACCAGTGGAATGCTATTAAGGCCTGAGATGGTTGTAAACAAAAGGAAAAAAGGAATTAATAAAAATTAACAAACTTCTGTGGTTTTTTTCTAAAGTTATTTGGGAT
The DNA here is from genome assembly GCA_013396875.1 of Vireo altiloquus. Lineage (NCBI taxonomy): Eukaryota > Metazoa > Chordata > Aves > Passeriformes > Vireonidae > Vireo > Vireo altiloquus. The sequence goes on along the minus strand of VZRF01013001.1, from coordinate 102,649 downwards.
TGTTGGAGTTGATTATGATGAGTCGGGAAATTATTTCTTGATGCTGAATAACTGGATGATTAAATGACAGAAGATTAAATTCTGTTAAATATGAAATTATGGGGAAGATAACTCACTCTGTAAACACAACAGTGGCCTCTAAATGAGCTATTACAACTCAGGAAAGAGCTTGGAGTGATTGTGTGTAGTTCTTTGAGAACATCATTGAGTGCTTAATGGCAGACAGAAACCCTCAAAGCAAATAGGATGTTAGGAATTATGAGGTATCGAGAACAAAACAGAAAAACATCGTCATTCCACTCATTATGTGGGCCCTCATGTTAAACACTGCGTGAAGTCTGGACACCATATCAAAAAGGATATGAAGAATTAAAAAAAAATACAGAGGAGGGTTGCAAGGATGATCACAGACATGAAATGCTTTTCAGACAAAGAAAGATTAAACAAAGATTCTTCATCTTGGAAAACAGATGACTGAGGAAGAAATATGACAAATCTATAAAATCATGAAAGGTGAAGAGAAGATGAATAGGGAATGGGTTTTTGCTTTTTTCATAATAGAGAACCTAAGGGGCATCAAGTTTAAATTATCAGGCAGGAGATCTGTACTGAAAGAGACAGTATTATTTCATATAGGTCCCAATTATATTGTGGAACTCATTGCCACAGAGTACTATCAAGGAGGGAGGTATAAATGCATTCCAAAAAACCCATTTCACGATATTGTGGTGGGATAGGTGCCTTGAACTATTGTGCGTGCTTGCCCAGTTATACCAACTCTGTCTTGCAAGGTTCCAAAGTTACTGGCTGTCAAAACCAGGCAGGAATCATTCTATAACCACTCTGTTTTGTTACTGTTCCCCTATGCAATCTGCCAGTTGCCAGAATACATATACCTATGCCTATACATATACATATACATATACATATACATATACATATACATATACATATACATGTCTTTTTTTTATTAATATTTTAGAGATGAATAGAAAAACTTTTTCTTTTAACCTTGTCACAGCTGATCAGAAAGTTGAGGTATTGGCTTTCCTTTTTCTATCAGCTGATGATGAAGTTGGCAGTGCAGTTATTTTTGAATATTTGAAATGTGTTTCAGGACTGTGTTAGGTGAAGTGTGCTTTTGTTCAACATGATTTTAATAGGGAATGGAAATGCCATGCTTCAAAGGTTTAGCATGATGGCATTTCTGTCATCTTCCTTAATTTCAACCTTGTATGTAAAGTCCAACTTGCTATCTTTGTTTTGCTTTCTTAGGTGCCAGCTTCAGTTTTGGATACAAAAATTCAGTAATTTCTTTTCAGATATGAAAATAAGACCAGTTGGCAGATCAGGAGAGCTTACCTACTAATTTATTATGCCAGCATCTTTGACTAAACAATTCTGAACATTTTTTCTTAATGTTTGCATTATTTGTTACTATAAAGCATTATACTTCTAATGTTCAACATACACTACTGGACTTAAAAATTTTGATGAAAAGTCTCATATTCAGGAAAAGGCCTTTCAGTAACTACCTTTAAAGTTTCATTTTGTGCTCCATTGAAGATTATGTTAGGAATAAAACGAAGACTGCAATTTTTTTAGCCAGATGAAGTATTTGTATTACTCTAGTTTTACTGGTATAATCAGTGATTGATCTTTGTTCTTCTTAAGCTGTTGAGGACAAATAGAATGTGCTTCTGAGTCAACTGCACCTTTAACAGCTTCTGGGGAAGCTTGGGATGGAAGTTTAAATAATTAGTAACATGTTGTAGTGGTTTTAAGCCTAGCTGGAAATTAAGCACCATGCAGCTGCTTCCTCAACCCCCCTTTTACCTCCCCCAACACCAGTGGAATGGAGAGGATAATCGATGTAAAACTTGTTAGCTGAGATAAAAACTGTTTTATCTCATAACCTAAAGCAAAGTAAAATGCAGTGATAATGGTAAATGATAATAGTAAGACAAAAACAAAGTGATATGTAGTGCAGTTGCTCACCACCCACTGGCAGTTGCTGGACCCCTGATTCCCGAACCCAGATCAGCTGTACTTCTGGGTAATTCCCCCCAGTTTATATCCTGGTCATGATGTTCTGGTATGTGGAATAATACTTTGGTCAGTTAAGGTGACCTGTCCCAGCCATGCTCCCTCTGAGTTTATTTCGCCTAACTTCTTCCTAGTGGAGCCTGAGACATGGGAACCAAAGTCCTTGACTTCGGATAAACACAAAAATCCCAAAATATCAGTGTGTTATCAATACCATTCTTATTATGAAGCCAAAACACAGCACTGTATCAGCTACTGAAAAGAAATTATCCTGGTGGAAACCAGGACACCTATTAATTGGCAATGGAACTAAAATGCCTCACTTTGCAGAATCTTCTAAGTTATCAGTGCTTTCCTCTTTCACTTCAATAGATAAAAGTTCATCCAAGAACTATTTTTCTTTGAGAAACAATGCTCTATTATCTCCACTCCATATTCCTTTTGCCAGTTTTGTTACCTAAGTGAATACTTGTTTGTAAAATTTCCACTGATTTTAGATTTGTTAAGTTAGTTGTGGTAATAGTAAAATGATGATTAGCTGCCTGTAATATTGATCAGCAGTTCTCAGTTTTACATTTTTGATTGAGAAATTCTAAATTGGGATTTTCAATATTGTGAAATATTGTTACCTTGAGTGAGTTAGTGAGGTTTATGTTGAAACACATAAAAGAAGACTTTTTATCTTGGGAAGCAAATGAGCAGTTTTCTGTCTTCACCAGCTGCTCACTATTCTCACAATCTTTTTTGAGTCTTTTCAGTTTCAATTCCGCTTATTTGCCATGTTCTTTCCTCCAGTTACAGTTTATACCTATTTCACTTTGTGGGCTCGAGGCTCAAAATTGTTGTGGTGTTTCTTAAATGAAATAAGAGAAATACTTAGTAAGAAAAATAATTAGAAAAATACCAGTGGATTTTTTTTTCCTTTTTCGCTCTTAAACCTAAAAACTTCCAATACACCAAATAAAAGACTCCTGGAGCCTAGTCAGGTGTCATGCATCTTGGGTTAGTATTGGCTAATTGTTGATGTTGTAGCATGGATGTCAGTAAGATTAGATTTCAAGTGTAGTTTGATTTTACTCTATGTATTGATAGCAGCTGTGCAAAATACTAACTAGAGTATGCTGAAATACTTTATAGACTGATACTACTGTATTAAGTGATAACTCATTGGAGACAGAAGTCATATAGAAAAAAGAAATTCACTGTTTGAAAACCTTAAGAGTGTCCTAATGTCTATAGAGATCTCACCATAGCTGCCTACATTAATAAACTTTAGGGAATTATTGTGCATTAGGAGAAAAGTCCAAGAAAAAGAAAAATAAACAGTAGTTTTAAACATTAAATTATCATGATAATTTAGATAGCTTTAACATGCCTAGCTACAGGTTACTGGAAAATTGTTCTCAGCTGTGAACAAAAATGTTGAATCAAATTGTTAAATTAAATGTTAAAAAATGTAAAATGTTAAAAATGTTAAAAAACTATTTTCCTTTATATATTCAATTTAGATTTAAGTGATCAGAAATCAGTATCCTTGAGTCCAGAAGAACAAGGGGCTAATAAAGGCATATTATTTTATGTGGCTTCAGTGTGTCCAGCATTAAATGGTATTCTGTGTTGATCTGTCAGTAAAGTTAGGTTCTGTGTAGGAGTGACTTTTATGTGCATTCTTTAGTGAAAGCTGAGTCTGATAAATTACTACTATTTGAACGTAAATTAGCTTAACAAAAAGTCTCCAAATGTGTTTAATATTTGGAAAAGAGTCAAACGTAATTTTTAATGGTCTTGATAGATATTTTTAGCTGTTTAAATTTAACTTCTTTGCTGAAGTGTGAACTAGTTACATCTTCTAGTGCATATGATTACTAAGCGCTAGTCTTTCCTACATACTACACAAAATTTTAGTTTATAAGTGCTAAAACCTACAGCTAAGTTACGCGTTAGTCTGAAATGCAAATTCACAATTTTTTTTCCTAATTATAGTGGTGTAAATATTCAGTTTATGGGTAGAAATCAGTTACACCTTGCCAAGTACTATCTGAGATTCAGTGTTGGCTGACTTTTTACCTAATCTGTTTTACCTTTTAAGGTGTCAATACTGCTACTTCAGAAGCAGCAGCATGATGTGACTGCAGCCCCAGTCTTTTCAATAGAACATATTCTTTACCATATTTTCTATTTTTGCACAAAGTGGGAGAGAAAGTTAGTACATTTCCTGGTGCAAACTCTGAGGCACATGAGATGTTACACTATTTTGGAGCAGAGGATTAAGGTCTTCAGTGCATGGCAAATATTGAAGAGAGATATGACCATTCTTTCACTTAAAAATTTGTTTTGTTCAAGTAGCCTCATTGACTTGATTAAAAAAAAATTTGGTAGGACTTAAGTTAAAAAAAAAGTCTGAAAATGCATGCAGATTTAATTTTTCCTATGGTAAGGGTAGCTAAGAATACATACCCATATAGGAAAAAAAAGTAACATAATCCAAATAGCCAAATCTTCCTCAGCCTGGGGATCCTAACCTGATCTGTTTTTCTTCACTGTTGCAGAGCATGTTCCTAGCAGCTGTACAGTTAGGCCGTGGGGGTAGGGGGATATGGAGTACAGTAGGAGGGGGAGATTTGCCTGTTTTGTTCTTTCTTTTCTTTGTATTCATGTGGCAGAAAGAGAAGAACAACAAGTAGAAATGCAGATTTGTTTTGCCCAGATGGTATTTACATCAGGACAGTTCTTTTGTCTTGAGACAGGCTTGCTAAACCGCGTGTAAAAACTTTAGTTCGTATTGCACAAAAAGTGCTGTTTTACTGTCTTAAAGACAAAATGTGGTATTAGGTTGCAATTTACTGAATATCAAAGCTAATTGTTGATATCTTCCTACATCGAAGTAGCTAAGCATTGACCCTGGTGCAGGAGGTCTCTTAATGAAGCTATTATTTAGACCCAAATTGGGTTTCTATATTTATTAGACCTATCCTATTAAATTTGTAACAGACAAACTTACAGTACTGGTTCCTATGTGGCTTAAGTATTTATGTTGAGGCGGCTGATTTGGAACATTTCAGGATTTTTTTTCACATTAAGAATTTTATTGTTGCTTCAGGCATATCAGAGGTGAGAAATTACTTGCTCCTTCCCACTTGCCACCTCCGATTGCTCATTTATGGACTTTCTTCTTTCCTGGAAATTTCTGTAAACACCTGATACTTCAAAGCTTAAGACACCTTTTACTCCCATTCTTAATTTTAAATGCCCCTTGGATTGCTTTTCTAAATGTGATATGTTTATCTGTTTCGAAGTAATAGTGCATATTTTGTTTTATTTTTATTTAGTACTGGGCACAAATGCATTGATATGGTTGTTAAATGGTGACTGTTTTTATATAAATTTGGTAGATAACTTTAAAGCTACAGGTTTTCTTTCAAAGAATTTTATTGATGCATTAAAATGTATGTTGTCTGTAATTGCAGGTTGACGCAACTGAGGCTGAACCAAAGAGTTTTATCTTTATGAGTGAAGATGCATTAATAAATCCTGACAAGCTGTTGGTCCTAATTCATGGCAATGGTGTTGTCAGAGCTGGTCAGTGGGCTAGGAGACTTATAATTAATGAAGATCTGGACAGTGGGACACAGATACCATATATAAAGAGAGCTGTTGAGGTAAGTGAAAGTGCATGGATGCAAGGTTGTGTGTGCTAGGGATGTGCACCTGTGCGCCTGTGTATGAAGAGCTGTGAACTTGTGATGTTTTAATTTTTTATTCAGTGTTCTATACTGTACTGTGTGATCATTTTATTTGTGATGGGAATACTTGTTTGGTTTTATTGGAACTTTTTCCTAGTGGAACCAAGTTTCTGTCTTGCAGTAAAGATAAATTTAGTTGCATGGTTGTTGTATTGCGACTGCCATGTCGTTTAATATGGCAGATAGTATGACAAGAGCCATTAGCAGGTGGTGAGATGCAGTAGAAGACACTACAGAAATTTGGTACAATTCGAATTGTTTCCTTTTATATTTCATCAAATTTGCTCAATGACTGCTGTAGTCGAATGGTAACATGAGCTTTCATGATAACAGCAATCTTTTTTAATAGGCTTGTACTGCATTTATTAGAGGCACAGTCTTTTCAGATTTGCACTAAATACTGATTCATTCTGATTTATTTATCAATATTTGACAGTGGAAGACATTCACATTTTGTTGACACTATTTTGTTACATCTGTTTGAGAGACAGTGGACAACTGGTGTTATGTTTTTGTCACTGGAACTTTGCAGGTGTAATTCATCATGTGCACCCTGCTACCTAAATGAAATTTCCCATAGTAAATATTAGAGGAGCCTTTTTAAGACTCATTGTTTCTATTATATTTGCCAAGTTAAGCTAATGTTCTACTCTAAATATTAGTGTTACCACTGTTATTATTTCATATTTTGCTACATGATTAATTTTTGCAACTGTCTTTAAAGTATTCAGGATAAAAAATGGTGCACTTTTTTTTTTCAATAAAGCAAAGCAAGAAAAAATAATATAAAAACATTAGGCCCTTAGGTTATTTTTGGTTTGTTTTACTTGTCAAAGCATCAGACTACTCTTTGTGAGAAAAAGAAAACCAACCCTGTGAAAGTGAGGCTTATCTTTTTCTAGCATTAAGTTTTTTATTCATTTTGAATCAAGATTCAGAGACAGAACAAAAGGTGCTTCAGGAGTACTGAGTGCAATACAGGTGTATGGTAGGTCCAGTATGGGACCTCTAGTGCAGGTTCAAAAACCTTTCCCAAGGCACCCAAGTAGCTGTAGCTATGTCAATTTTTGCAACAGTGCTTATGTGCTTGCATTTTTCTTCTTTCCTAGAGATGCTGCTATCTTGGGTAACATGAGAGACCAAGTATTTCAAACTGGGATACTAACCCTAATTTAACAGATAATTTTTAAGGGTGTATTTCTAATAGAGGAGAGTTATATTTCTTTTTGCTGTTTCATTATTTTTATTTATTTTGTGCAATGATTTGTGGCAGTATGAGAGAGATCAGGCCTCTGTTTTCTCAAATGGTTATTATACTTAAAACCAGGTTATTTATCTCTGCATTTTGAATGCTTTATTAAAAACACAGGAAAAAAAATCCCAGTTTTTGAATGAGAAAATATAACATTGGTATATCAAACTTCGTGTTCTTTAAGCTTTTTCTTAATATGGTTTTTAGATTTGTAATTCTCTTTAGTTCAGTAATTCTAGCTACTGTAAAACCCACTGTCCCTTTTTGTGCATCTTAAAATTCTGGTAAATGTACTACATGTTCAGAACACACACTATTTACAGTGATTTTTTTCATGCAAAATGAAGAATAGATTTTATTCAATTGTGTTAAATTCAGTTATGTCTTTAAATATGTTGCTATGTTTTTATAATCTGCAACCGCTGTACTGGGAATTGGTTTTGTATCTGGTTAGGTAAGGTGATATTTTATGGAAGTTGGACCCCACTGAAAGTATTTAGAGTCGTGAGGTTGTTAAAAAGAGAATATATATAGGCACATGCTGATATCATGTCAGCTCCAGGCACAGATCATAAAAATTACATTTCTGAATGCAGGAAATTATGGTAGACTGAGTGTAAGGATTTCATATAATAAAAATAATAGTAAAAATTACATCTTTTTCTGGGTTTTCTGCTGTTCAGTCCTCTAGTTGATTTAGGCACTTCTATTTCTTATGAAATGAAAATAACTAGCCTAGATGATAAATAGCCTGAATAGAAATTGTGCTACCTCCTCATGCAACATTATTTGAAGTAAGGAACTGTTTTCTTAGATCTTTCTGTGTTTCTTCTAAGGAGAGAGCTCATTCTTGAATGAAACCAGCAAACTGTATCAAAGCATCAGTGCTGATGACAAGAGAACGTAGATTTTTTTTTCCTAATAGACTCACGTGAATTTGAAGTGGATAATGGTACATAGGATTTGAAAATTCCTGTGATCTGTTGTGACTTTGCAACACATGCAGGCATTGTAGCCAGCTTAAAACATTTGCTGAAGATTAGGTTTTAATATAAAAAATTAAAATTAAAAATTGCAAAAGCATGCTTGAATGTCTGTGTGCAGGAACTAATTCAGAAATGTCTGCTTTTCTTAAAAAAAACCCAGACAAGCTAAAAACCACCTGCTAAGTAGGCCAAAATCCACAACTTTTTCTCTACTACTTTTCTCTCTGTTTCTCTTTTTAGTTCATTTCTTGAAAAAACTGGAAACAGGACTGCAACAGCTGAGGTTATCAGTGAGCAGTGGATTGAGCAGGATGAACTGATACTTCTAAACAGGAAGTTAAGGGAAGAGTATAAACTGTTTCTCTGATACAACACTTGAGGAAAAAGAATTAAGAAACCCTAGTTTTCAAGCATGTGTAGAACAAGAGAGCAATGTAGGGGCTTAAAATTTTGTATTTTAAAATTCTAGTCTTCTGGGGCTGCTGCACATTGTAAAGAAAAGATTCAGAGAGAAATACCCTGGTGAGAATTCAAGTAGCTGGAAATGCATTTTGTCTTTTCATCTGAGCAATTCCTACAGGCAATGCTCCTCTTTCCATGTTTTGTATCAAGCCCCGTTGTGTAGATTAGATCTTTTGTGTAAGAGGTGTTCTGAGTAGTATTGTATTAATTTGAAAATTCAGACTTGGTAGTGTAAAAGAGATGTTGAAATATGAACAAAGAGAAAAAATAAGCAATTAGATAAAGAACAGATTGTAGGAAAAGAAGGAGGAAGAAAATTGTACACAATGTGAAAAACACATGTAAATACATTAAATGTGGTAGGACAAAACCTATTTGAGAAAACAAGTATGAAAAAGACAAATCTGCTAATAAAGCAGTAAGAACGTAACAAAAGCTAAATTAAAATAAATACTTTTTAATAAAGGTGTTTAAAACAAAAGAAGCTGGCAATGTCCTGTAAATACAGTACAAAAATGTTGCATAGATATGTTGTTTCATTAAAAGAAATTTTCTGTTGAAACTTTCTCTAGTGGGAAACACTGATTTTTGACAGAAGCAGTTATCTGGTGTGTGAGAGACTGAAGTTCAAGTCCCTCCCCTGGGAAGATACTTCACTTTTTATAAAAAAGTAAATGTAAATTATATAAATAAATAAATATATGTAGATTAGAAGAGTAATCTGTCTCTTCTATAAATCGCTCATCCAGGTTGGTACAGTCAGGCCCTTCTCAGATCAGTTATTATTTAGCCATGCATTCAATAACTGAAGTAGTGCCAGGAAAAGGTGATAACAGACAGAGGTGAATTCTTCAGTTTAATGATGAGGGCATATACTTGGGATGACAAGAATTAAATATTTACTTTACTGGTTTCTTAATGGTTGTTGAGGGGCTCCGATGTTCACTATGTTAGAGAAGGAGAGGCTGAAGTTGTATTTAGGGAGGAAGTTTGTTCATTGTGGAAACAGAATGTTTCCCTTGGTTGGGCATTGTGAAGAATTTTGGAGTAATTCTATTTTTGAAACCTCTCCTCTGGGAATAAAGGGGATACCAGTTTATCACACAAGTACGGGGAAACAGTTGGATGTTTTCTGTGTCTTTGAAAATTCAGTACATTTGTTACCTAGGATAGCTGTGGTCCCAGGGATGCTAGTAAAATTCAACGACAGCAACTGTTGCTTATTTATTAAAAAAAAAACCAAAAAACAAAACAATCGAGCAATTGTTGCCTGATTTCAAATCCACATATTAAGATATCTTAGATACATGTATTATTATTTAAAGAAGAATTGATACTTGACATGTACCCAGAAAATAGGTTCTTCAAAGAACCTGGAAAAGTTTTTCAGAAGAAATAGACCAGCACCNAAAAAAATCTCACCTAAAAATAGGTTTGTATGAGATGGGTATTAACTGAGGAAATTTTTCTTTAATAACTGATAAAACATGGTTTTCAGCTTCAGTTCTCTCTTGTGTTTATTTTACTCTTCATTTTTTTTACACTCTCTTTGGTCACAATATTGGATTCACTTATATTAATGTCATTCATTTGAACGAAACTGTCAGGTTGGCAATATTTACTAAGAATTGGTGAGGGTTATTACTTTTGTCAGCATGCAGTAAGATGTCATTAGTTTTGTAAGGCAGTTGAATGGAACAACAAAATCATTCAGTGTAACAGCAGTAAATTTTCCCACTATAACTTTTATGTGATTTAGTAGTCTTAATGGTTAGTAACTAGTATAACACATACTGTTTTGTATTTTGTATTGTCTCTTTCCACTTTGTAAAAGTCAGTTTCAATAATAGATATTTACCTATTGTTGTCCAGAAATTATGTTTAATTTATACTAACAAAAATTCTTATTAAAAAAACTTTTAAATCTCACTTTTAAGTATAGAACATCTTGTTAGACAAACATCCTTTTTGTGTGGGTCTTATAGTTTATACAAGCTTAGTATAGTATCAGTAATATGGGCAAGTGGCACTTTCTGGAAAAAAAAGCAGCTGACATTTCACTGCAATTACAGTTCTACCACAGAATACTAATATTCATGTACCTTTTATGTCTTCTAAGTATACTGTTGCAGAAAGATGTTAAAATACCTTATTTATTTATTAATAGTCAGTTACAGTGCCAGAGCAATCATGATCTTATTTGGGTTTTCTAATGTATTACCGAACTGTCGACTTTCAGTAAAATGGGCAATGATTTGCTGTATTGTTTTATTTCAAATGCTACTTTTTTGACTATGGTATATGTACTTGGCTTATTCATTCTGTTACACCATAGAACTAACATTGCTTGTAAAGTGCTTTTTAGCAGAGAAGACTTGTGATTAGAACTCCCACTTTTATGGTAATTATACTAAGAAAGCTTAGCAGTCTTTGGATCTTTTGAGATCTTTCTGAAAACATAAACACAAATCACAATGTATTACTAAATAATGAGTCATGTATAATTGGTTTAAAATCCACCATACCATGGAAAGAAGATTCTTTCTTAGTTCTTTCAAAAACATTTCATTAGGAATTAATAATCTCTCAAATGCTAGTCACCAAGCAGATAGAAGGAAAATTTGCATAGTGAAAGCAATATTAATTGATCACAAAATACATAGTAATACATGATAAGCTGTATAGGAGTTAAAATATTAAGTCAGAAATTCAAGAAAAGGTTAAAAGCTTAGATTAATACTGAGCTGACAGGGTTTATAAACCCACACCAGCCCCCATGCCAACAGAGGAAAACAATGAGATGACAGCTCTACTGTTTGGAGAGGGGTTGCTAACGACAGCTTATTCCTTTATGATTTCAACTCTTGACAGAAGACAGGTCTGCTTGTTGCATCATGGCAGATGTATCATTACCTTCTGGCCCTGTCATGACTGAACTGGAAAAAATCCCCACTTGCAGTTCTAAAAATCTCTTTGGAATTTAGTGCATCCTTTCCAAGATACATGTTACCATTGTTGTATTAATTGTGTGTATTACATTCTTACAGTTTTCTGTGCTACATAATTTGATACTGTAGAGATATTCAGAGACTGCTTTCTCTTCCTTTATTCTGCTGGCTGTCGTGTTTTAGAGTCCAGTAGCACCTTGTGGTAATTTACTTGTACTTTGTCACTGACCTAGGAAAATCACTGTTCAAGATAAAGGTATTTGGAAAAATGTGGCTTGAAATATTTTTTCTTCCATTCATACTATTTCTTTTAATATAACTTTTAATTGGCTAAGTATTAGGTTAAGCACACGCACTGAACATTTAAAACAGTCACCATCATTTTAAGAAAAAAGTTTAGCATTAGTTTAAATGGCTTTTTTCATCATATGCATATTAGGATTCTTCCTTTCCACACCACGACCCTTCCCCCCCCATTCAACTTGTTGGATACCCAACAGTGACTCTGGAGACTTAAAAAAGAATAAGAAGGGGTGTGGATTTTTGAAAGTATGTCAAAAGCCTTGGGGTTTGGATATGATCAGAATTTCAATAGAGGTTGAGATAAGTTTAAATGCATAGAAGGGGAACATAAAAATCTTGTTTAATTTCTGTCATGTTGTTCTTTTTTTAGTCACTCTGATGTCTTTTTCAAATCTGCTTTTCTCTCAAGCTTTGTGGTACTATAGTCAAGATCTGGGCTTTCTCCTCTTTGTATTTCGTTTTAACTGCTGATCCCTTTTCTGTGGTGCTTCTGCCTTTAATATCAGCTGAAGCGGTCTGAATTGCTGAATCAAAGCCATTTTGGGAAAGAGACAGTGTTTAAGATTGTGCAGGGTGAGATTCTCTGGGTAGAAGGTAACACTTCCTGCAGTTATAATCAATGCACTTGACACTTTCAAAGGCAGGAGAAGCCATGACTTGCTCAGGGGTTAAACTTTTTAAATAACTTCCCTTGGGAAAAACGCCATCAATAAAATGGAATAATTAGTTGAAGATTCTTGAGTAGCCTAGGTTTGAAAAGAAAAGATTAGAGATAGGTCAGGTTTGCACTTCTACTGTATTTTCCCTCCCTTTTGTTTTTCAAACTATGAGCTTTTGTTTAAATGTGTGCAGTATTACAAAATCAATCTGCTTCAAAAGTAATGTCATCTGCTTAAGATAGTTCATTAATTTTGTAGTCTTGTTGTCTGTGTAGTCTAATAACTGTAAAAATGGAGATTAAATTCCATATAAAAATACAACTTCTCATTTGCTAGCATTTTCATTTCCTACCCACACATTGATTCTGCAAATAGTCATTTTAGCTAACAGAAAACATTTGCATCTTTGAACCTTAATAAATAAGCCTTAATTGTAATATACATTCAGTAATTATGAAATGTAGGTCTAAATAGCATTATATGGACATTCTGTATATTTGATCATTAATTTCTACAGAGATGAAGAGGTTTACGCTGAAATTAAATTCATCTCACTTTGCAACAATTACGTTTGATAATTTCAGGTTTTATGAGAAATTTATTGAGGTTTTAATGGGGTTTTTTTGTATAATCATTTTTATTGAAGCAGCTATTTTGAAAGGCAAAGCCTGACTATAAATGGTGCTTTCATACATACTGTAGTATATGCCTACTGTACAAAATATCAATAAATAATGCATGAATGGCTTTAGAATAAAAGGTTCTTACCATTCATTAATTATTTATTTATTTGAACTTTTTATTTTTCTTAAGGGAAATAAAATCACAGACACTACCGTGCAACAGTAACTAAACAAGACTTTAGCAAGTGCATAACCAATGTTTTTCAGAAGTATAATATTGTATTTTCTAATAAGTTACATTGGAATGAGATCTGTACCACCAGAATAGTTTATTTGGTAGAGATTATTCTGCATACAGATTTGTTACAAAACTTTAGCAAGAAAGTATAGACTGGGCTCAAGTCCAGCAAGGTACTAGTATTTCTGTGTGGTTTGGGGAATCTGCCTGTGGCAAGTTGGCTTCAGGAATTGTGGCTTTTTAATTGCTCTGAAATTGCAGTGGGGCTTTTTCTGTTGTGGTACAGATTTTCAATTTATTGTTTATTTTAAGTTCATTATATATGTGTCATTTGAAAGATCAATGAGTAAATGCATACTAGTATGATTGTACTTGGAAATGCAGTAATTATTTGTGGCTTGTTTTTTGCTCTATACAGGCCACTTTGTAAGGATCATATTTAAAAGAAAATAAAGTTATAATCTAATGTCGTTTTGATTCAGAGAATTTGGGTCTGTGGAAGTGTCATGGCTATTTATCTCTAAGTGAAGTACATACAAGTAACATCTAGTTTAGCTGATTTGCTAAAGCAGATGTAGCTCTCATTTCAATGTGGGATCATCCAGTAAAGTTGTGGTGGGGGGCACTAGTGGCTTCACAGGGTGGTACGATTTGGGATGGAAAGTTTGCTAGGCTTTACTTTCATGTGTAGTTAACTGTGCTTACAAGTGTGCTTATCTGATAATGGGATAGAGATTTTCAAATGCCTTTTATATCGTTTTTTTCAGTTCTGGTGATCTTGTCAATGATAGTGTGATAGTGATTTTTGAGAGTGTCACCATTCTAAACCAAATCATAGAATCATTAAGACTGAAAAAGATTTCTAAGACTCTTGAGTCCAGCTGTTTACCCAGCACTGCCAAGTGTACCATATTCCCACATGTCACATCTACACATCTTTTAAATGCCTTCAGGAATGGTGGCACCACCACTGTCCTGTGCAGACTGTGCCAGGGGTTGACAACCCTTTCTGTGAAGAAATTTTTTGCCATATCCGATCTAAACTGTCCCTGGCATAACTTGAGCCCATTTCTTCTCATCTGGTCGCTTGATATCTGGGAGAAGAGATTGACCCCTCTCTGGCTAAAAACTCCTTCCAGGGAGTTGTAGAGAGTGACGAGATCTCCCATGAGCTTCCTTTTCTTCATGGTAAACACTCCAAACTTCCTCAGATGTTCATCAGACTTGTGCTCCAGATACTTCTTCAGCTCCCTTGCCCTTGTCTGGACATGCTCCAGCACACCAGCCTTTTTGAAGCATAATTTTAAGAGGAATGATCTTTACTTATTAAGATTTCTCTCCTATAATATGAGGTGACCTATTAATTGTTCATTGGTTGACATATTTATCTTGAGTCATTAGCTTCATTTTACTTTTTGAAAAAAATCACTGGCCAGCACTTTTGTTCTCATTCAGGAGAACATTAGTTCAGGAATGAAAAATATGATTGCAATTTTTTATATCTTTTAAAGAAGTTAACTCATTATAATTTAAAAATATTTAATACCAATTTAAAAATACTAAAATTGTCTTTTGACTTATTTATTATATGTACACATGGCTAAACTATCACCTAGATAATCTTAATGCATTATAATGTCTAAATTGTATTCTTTATAATATATATCATAGAAACAGTATTACATGTGTGTCAGTATGAGTATGGTATATGTATGTGTTTAATATTACACTAAATTGATGATACTCAGACTTTTCAAATGAATCAGTACTTAAAAGGCTTAACAATTCACTGGTGAGATAAATACTTTCTTATTGATATAATGAAATGCGTATTTGAATGAAACCATCCTTTATTTACTGTGCATTGAGCTAGAAAATACTAACTGTAATGCACAGGAATTCAAATAAAAATTGATATGCTTTCTGCTTAACTACTTCAGTACTGTTCTAATAATGCACATTGCTGCTTCAGGTAATAAGAAAATAGATATGACAAAGACTTTGTTATGCAAATTAGCACAGGATTGTAACCTTTTGAAAATTCGAAGATCTTTGGAATGATACATGCCCCTTTTGATCACAAACTTTAAAAAGTTTAATAATTCTGTTAAAACAAACTAAAACTGTGGGTAATTGTCTTTTTTTCCCTGAAATGAACAAATTATAACATCAAAAAAACTGAGAGTGAGGTATGTAGTAGGTCATTTACTGCTGCAGGCATTTTCTCTCCCTTCAGGATGTGCTTGTTTAGTTTCTCTCACTTTGTGCCTGTGGCACTCTATGGTGAAATTCAGACATGCTCTTCCCCTTCAAGGAATCTCTAGGGTGGTAGATAACTTACACAAAATTAATAAGTAGTGTTGCTTTTTTTATTTTTACCCATCCCAGGCAATTCGTTTCCCTGTTGAGTAGAGTTGAGTTGAGTGCACAAGACATGTTTACTACAAAAAGTGTACTTTTGCATAGAGTTAAACAGTGAAATTACACATAATAGGGTGAAATATGTCATTGAGGAAATGGAATTACTCAATTTTCAGTGATTCCTTTAGAGAAAAAAAATAGGATGGTGAAAATTCCTTATATGTTGATTAACCTTTTTAAACCTAGAATTTTTAAACATGTCAAGATATAGGAGATTTTTATAGTTGGGGTTTTCTTGTTTGTTTGGGGGTTTTGTTTGTTCATTTGTTTGTTGGGGTTGTTTTGTGTTTTGTGTTTTGGTTTGTTTTTTTTTTTTCCTGAACTTGTAAATTTAGTTTCCTTTCATCTCAGCAACATTTAAAGAGTAAACCTGTTTTGAGGCTATTCAGCTGGATGATTATTTTTGGGGAAGACCAGCTGTACCATCCTGCTTATTTACAACCATTTGTTCTAGCATATTGCAGTACTAATCCTCTTAGGAAAAGGAGAGATTGGCACAGATAGCTTAACCTGTTATATCGTGTGCTACATTGCAGCCTCCATCTCTGTGTCATGCCAAAGGCAGTGCGATTTCAGATTGCTTTGGAGGGTAGAACAGATAATGAAGGTTGGGTGTAAATATGTGCTGGTATTTAAGGGAAAACAACTTAATACTTTTTTTCCTTTTTTTCCTTTTTTTTTCTTTTTGGTAGTTGTTAATTTTAATTGTCCTTTTAGCTGTGAAAAACAGAGTTGCACATAATAGCGTAATGGTCTTACACTTTTGCTTATTCAAAAGAACCCTACAAAAATGTGACTGTATTAAATATTATCGTTTATTGTAAAGTTTTCTTTCTAGGTGTTACCCACAGGCGTCTTAAGCTTTTCTTAAGAGTAGATATATTTAGCTAGTAAGTAAATGTTCTTTTTTCTAAAAGTTGTTTGAAAAATATAGCTAGAAAATATTCATGGTGCTTCAGTGCACAGGTGATTGAGTTTCTGCTGACCCTTGGTAGCTGAGCCTGTGTTTTGAATCCCAGCTCTTCCTCCAGTGTTGAGAGTAATGTAATTGAGTCTTCTGGAAAGAGTTCCTGAATGCTGATAACGGGCGGCTTTTCCTTGAAGTGCAGAAGCTACTCATGTGGAATATGCACCTTCCACATCACGCATGGTTGAGATCAAATACAGGATTTTCAAGAATTGACAGCCCTGGTTCATGAACAGTGATATTTATACTGAATTTAGGACTGAGTGCTAGTATTCAACTGATACCAACCAATGGTAAAAATAAGTGATTCTGAGATTCTATATTAATGCTACAGTGTTGTTATTGTCAAATACTGAAAACAGCCATTACTACAATTGATTAATTGAATTTATTAATTAATACCTCACATTGAATCAAACATTTTCTGTCTTTGATTATATAAGTGTTAAAAGAATGTAATCAATCTAGTCTTTTTTGTTAATGTTAGCGGTTTTTGTTTTATTTGTTGTATTTATATTCACCATGTTAGACCAATGTTTCTTTTTGTTTCATTTTGAAACCTTTCTTAAAATAACACAGTCTGGA
This sequence comes from Vireo altiloquus, assembly GCA_013396875.1. Lineage (NCBI taxonomy): Eukaryota > Metazoa > Chordata > Aves > Passeriformes > Vireonidae > Vireo > Vireo altiloquus. Next base: position 85,416 of record VZRF01013001.1, on the reverse strand, counting down.
TATTTTTGTTTCAGATTAATCCACTCATCCCATACTGTATGTCCACTTTCTCTGCATACACTGTCCTGTGAGATTTTCAGTACATTTAATTTCTTTTTCTAAAAGTGGTTTAATGCAGGTATGAAACATTTCAGGACAGGAGAGTAGTGGACGTTTTAAATGAAAAGTATGTATGTATGACTGATCTGTTCAAATGCCTTCCATTTTAGATAAATAAGAAATACTTTAAAGTTTTTCTGGTGAAAATGAAAGTCTTTCTTCTAGCCTTATTTGTAGAAAAATTTTTGGGGGAGGTTATTTAGGATTTGACAAGGACTCCAATATAAAATCATCTATAAGCACCAAGGACAATCAAAATAAATATTTGCTACTTTGACTTACTGCGAATTCCATGTTATTAGTATCTTGAAAATTTTATTCATGTCTGTCTCAAGTCCATGTGTTTCTCTTTGAGAGATTCTTTTAAAATGTAACCAACAGTATTTTTTCTACTTCCTGATGATAGTGGTTTTATGGTGTGATCATTTTACATTTGCAGCTAGGCAAATACTTCTTCTGTAGCAATGTTTTTCCTCTAGTTTACATTTTTTCAATTTAAAATCAGTGTTTCTCAGGTGCCTATACATGTGTATATGTATGCAGATATATACATGTGCCTGTAAATAAAGATACAGTGCATCTTAATTGTCTAGTTAGTTGTAACTTCTTGGTTTTATAAATGATAATATGAGATGTGGAGCATTCGGGCAAAATCATCGTTAATTTCTTACATCTTTTGGGTTTGGAAGCTGTGTGTGACTTTTGTGTTTTTGGAGATGCTGATTATATTTTACAGCACTGGAAAAGTACTGTTTCATTTAGTGTTTTCTTTGAGCCCAGTAATTTATGATCTATTAAAAAGGAGATGTATTGACTATCTCTCAAGGATAATAATGTTTGAAATGTCATGCAGGTTAACTTGCCTTGTGATTTAATTTGATATAGCTGTTGCATGTTGCTTTTTATCCTCTGGACATCCTTATTGAGTAACTTTTAAGCAGAGAACTTACAGAACTCATAGAAATAGATAATAATTCTGTAAAACGTAAAGATTCTTAGAAATGACAGTTGTCAGTCTTATAGAAGCTATGTAGAACCTGGACAAATTTTTTTTGCTGTACTATGTGCTCAGTTAAATTAAATCTATTTCTCCTATATAACAGAGAATATAACAGATCAGTGTCAAAATTATGATATATTTACTGTGGTGACATTCAAGATCTATATTCGTTGGGATACTACTCATAAGTCTGGGGGTTTTAATGCAGTATAACCGTACCAAAAAAAAAAAAAAGAAAATTTAAAGAGAGAAGGCAGCAATTATCAATTTTACAAATGTCTTGGCAGTCACAAGACAGTTATGCTAATAGTGATGTTGAAATGAACTCCTCTTAGTTTTTTGTTATGAAGCTGATGTTGAGGCACAGCTTTATATGCTGGTTTTAGCAGTACCTGTTTTTAATTTTAATCCTATTTTAATCAAACCTTTTGCTGGTAAAAGGCATACAGACTATCAACCCCAGGGAGTGGATCTCTATGCTGGTGCATAGAGACAGGGGTGGTAAGAGCTCTTTCTGGAGAAATTAAGCTGGTAATACATACTACTCTTTCTAGTGGTATTAAAATGTTCAGCAACAGATTAAATGGGAAGTTTTTCTTGCTGTTTTTAGTTTTTTGAACTGGCAAGACAAGGCTTCAAGCCTTCTAGGAATGAATAAAAAGGAGGCTCCACTAGGCTGGCTGTAAAAAATTTTGAGGTGTAGAAAAGATGTTTATATGGTGGTTTGGCTTGGTTTTTTTAAATTTTTGAAATGGGCTTTTTGCTTTTTTGTTTTTACTTCTCTAACGCCTTGCAATTAATTGTGATCTCAGCTTTAGGAGTGGTGTGCCTCTAGGGATCTTAAGTGCATGGTACCTGATCAAGATTCTGTGACAGACTTCATCAGTCTCGTGTACATTTTGTACAAGCTGTGGGGTTGTTTAAAAATAACTCCATCTTATATATGTTAAGTGTATTTGATTTTGCAAATTAGATTTAAAAGTAATGCCAAATATTATCAGCGTAATGAATGTTCAGGTAGCAAAAGAAAGCACTAAGAATTATAAAGAACAATATGTAATCACTCGTTACATCTGTTTTGGCATGTCCAGATGCACACTGTTTTGTGTGTAAGCCTTTACATATTTTTTACGTAAATATGGTGTTTTTCAGCTTCCTAACTAGTTTTGTATACAATAAAAAAGTTATGAATGTTCTTTGAATGATATAGCCTACTTTTCTGTGGAGCAGGGACAGTTGTTATCTTTGTAATTCATACAGTGTTTACCCACAGTCTGAGCTGCTGATTAAATAGTATTAATACTATTTATTTTAAGTAGAATATTTTATCTTCATAGATAGGATGCTTCAGTTTGTTGTACTACTGACTGTTCTTATGAAATGGTTTAGAGATAGCAGAAGCTTTTCAAACGCTTCTCGTTGTAGGCCTTTACTCAGCCAGTTTTTGGACTGCAAATAAATCTTTATTGCTTGCAGTAGGTGGTGTTGTTTGTCTGGGAAGTATCTCAGTTCCGCTTCTCTTTAAAAATTGTGTATGTTTTGGTGTATGAATGTCTATAAAGTCAGCATTTTGGATTGAGAATGAAGTTGGACCATCACTGCTCTTGCCAGAAAGTGACTGGTCAGTTTATGGAGGTGTAGTCTCTCTTACTTTTGTTTCTGGACATTCTAATAATGACTTAGTAGTAAGTCCCCCCAGTTTCTGTCTTCCATTCCATCTAGCCAGTTTCCTGACCTTTGTTTTGTGTTCTCATATTTACATCCAGAATGTACTAGCTTCCCTAGAACTCTTCTTTCCTCTCCTTGAGAGCTTTATTCTGCCTTGTATTCCTTTGTGCACAGGGCCACATTGATCACACAGCAGTATGATCTCCATATTTCTCATTTATATGTCCAGACCTGAACTTAAAAAGGGGAAACCTTCATCTGCATAGCAAGTACTTACTTCATTAAGTCTTCATACATTTTAGCTGCTAAAATTTAAGAAGTATCTGCTGAGAATCCATACATTTTCAAAAGTTTGTAAGTTGGCCAAATTGGAGTAGTGTCTTGTGGGAGTGGGAGGCCATTCCAGCCAGAATTTAAGCCTCTGATTAAAAAACAAAGGTTCACCAAAGGTTTTATAGTAAAGTTTGCTGGATTTTTGTAAACAGGCAAACTAAACAGTTCTGTTGTGACTTTCTCTTGAGTATAGATGAACAATTTACTGTGAAATTTTCAGCAGAGTTCAGCCTGAGGCAAAATCAGCTATAAAATGTAGCTTAAGTTTGGTAAAGTTCTGAGTAAGTAGGAAGAAATTAACTGGTATTTTGTGAGCCTTAAGGATGGGCAGATTAATTAATTTCCAGCCATCATTCACTGCAGTGTGAGTGTTCCTTAATCACCAAATGTGGAGACCAGCATCAAGAAATTCTACTTTTAACCGTAAAAGTGTGAGTGAGGTTCTCACTGTTAGTTTTTTGATCAGAAGCTTATGTCAGTTTATGAGTAACACAATTGAGCTACTTTTATTTGCTGTTGTCCAGGTTCTGGATTTAATAAATCTGTTCTAGAAATTTGTTGTATATTTTCTTAATTTTTTTTTTCTCAGATGCGCATATGTCTTGATATTCTGTAGACTGAAAATTGCTGAAACACCCACAGGTCTGAGGACAGTAACTAAGCATTAAAATGTGACATTAGAAGATAATCACTGAAGTAGCTGGATTATTGAGTTGAATTGAAAGTCACTTGTTCTTTAGTTATGCAGTACCTCATGTGCTGTGGCTTACCACTTGGGACATAACATTATGCAGTGCTTTCACAAATTGATTGCAGTCCAGTTCTTGTATAATCTTAGCTGGGATCATGTAAGACAAGGTGTTCAGGTTCAGTTTGGACTTGCAGCTCCTAGACACTTCCTGAATTTTATCCTGAAATAGTTTAGTGCTTACCTGTTTAACCACAATTCTCAAATGTGGATGTCTCTTGTTTGAGGGACAATTAAAGCTATTACATTGAGTGATTATGGTGTGCTAATGGCAGGACCGTACATGCCTCTGAACCTCTCAAGTATAATGGTACGTAGAAACTACCGGCTGTCGTATACAGTGTGATGTATGAATACTTGCAGAGAGGGGTGGTGAGGACAGTGTAATAAAGATCAGTGGGAAAGCCGACAGCTTTGCGTAATACCTCCTAGCTGTCATGGGATACAAAGAGACACAAAGAATCAGGTTTTCAATAAAGTTGCTTCTCCAGAGGTAAAAATAAAGTTGCTCAAATGTAGGATAAGTTTAAAAAGTTTGAAACCAAGGAGTGTATTTTTCACTCATTAGGAAGTGTATGAATGAGCATGGCTGCTATCCCTTGTATGTGAGGAAAGTAGCAATATAAAACCAGAAGAAGGAGGAGATGATACTGGAAAGTGATAGAACATCTGAGCCTAGGGAAAAGTGACTGGAAGAGGCCAAGAAATTCTTACATTTCAAGGAGAATTTAATGCAGCCTATCCAGATGCAGAGTTAAAAACAATGCTCTTCTTATCAGTGCAGACAGAAAGAATGTTAAGAGTGATCATTGATTGACCAGTCAGCACTGAGAGCTTTGCTGTCTTCTTAGGTGACTTTGAATGTTGCTGCCCAATTGCTGGCATTGTTTGTTGGAAGGAACAGGAAGAAAGACAGAGCTCCAGAGGGAGAAAAGGGGAGTTAAGAGGAGCTGTGTCTGGTTGGCTGAGTGACATGAACAAACCCTTCAGACATCAACAGACCCAGCAAGGGATTGTGTTTAGAAGCCTTTGCTGTGCTTGGTACTATTTTTTATGGATGACATCCAAGCTGTAGATGTTGAAACACCTTTTTGAACTAACAGAGGTTATAGGCTGTAAAGACAGAGTCTGCTATTGTTACAGATATTGTAACAAGGTTATATATTGTGCAGTAACAGGTGCACAAAAATTAATTCTCTTATACCAGCTATTCAAAGAATCTGTGACAAGCCTAAAAATGACACTCCTTTCTCCTGGCACCCTGACCAATGTCTTAATGTTGACATTATTTTCAATACACTAATTTATTTAAAGAAAAACTGTGGGTGTTGGTGGGAAACATAATTTTTATTATTATTATTTTGTTAATTTTTAAATTATTTTAGTCAGGTTTTTTGCATTTTCATGTCAAGAATCTGTAGCTCACCCCTCAGTAGTGTTATACAGTGTGCTCTATCTCATGGAAAAGAGCACTGAGTACTAATGGTATCTGAAAAAGTCCAATTTTCTTATTTATTTCTTCTACTCCTATTAAAGCAGAAGCTGAAATTTCTAGGATGCATTATGAAAAACAATACGGAAAAATAAAATTTTCCAGTGAACTTCTGAGGAAGGTCTTGTGTCCTGGGATATTAATCTTACAAAGAGACAAGACTGATTAAAAGTGATAATATACTTATCTTAGGTAAAACTATGAAATGGCTTTACATCCCTGTAGAACATAATTTTTTTGTCAAGGTAACCCTAAATGTTTAAGAGACACTGAAATGGGTCGGCATTGAAATGGAGCAATCCATGTGCAGGTGGCTATCTGCCATTTCTTTGAAATAGGGTAGCTCTGAAGCAGTTTGAAGGTTTGTAATGACCAGTTTTGTGGAAGAGTGTACAGTAGAGGAAATGGCAACAGTATTCAGAAGTTAGCAAAGACCAGGACTGAATTCTGTTATTCTCAATACACTTTTGTATGTGCAGTTTCTGGATATAGGTTTGCTTTAGTTTGTAGCCATTTGTTTTTCATGCTTTGATTTCATCCTTTGTAAGTGATGTCCTAATTTTTTTTCTATTGTCCAGTGCTTAGCTAAACAAGATTTACTTTTTTTTTCAGAGATGTAGTATCTTATTCTTGAGAAATCTGCTATTACAGGGAAATGAATAGACTATGGTGGTGTTATATATTTGAGGAAACAAGAATAGCTGTAAAAAATTAACAGTGCAGAATAAGAGTCTAGTCCTGCTTTATTTCATATACAGCTACAGACTGTTCACTGTATGAAATAGTAAGTTATGCATTTATAGTGCTTACTTTTGCATTGCAGTTCAACTTGCATAATTTTAAGTTATTCCCTGAAAAATCCTAGTACTTCTTTGTGAATGATAGATATTAATAGTCTAGATAGATATTAATATTAAATATGAATAAAACAGTTCTGAGTAACATTTATAGCATTAAGATTTTTTCTCCTCCATCATTTACAACAGTTTTACATTCACATTATTGAAAATAGTTTTTATTTTAAATAATTTGGGAATAGTTTTTCAGAAAGGAGTAACCAAAAAAAAGTTAGTGAGATAGTGTGATTCGGGCAATACCCAGAACCCAGAACAAATAAATGAATACATTTCATGGTGATTGTATTGACTCAATTGTGAAAGGTAAGAGCCTAACCTTTCATGGTTACCAATGGTGAGAAACTGAAGCATGCTGACCTATTTCTTCTGTATGCAAGATTCATTGCAATGTAACTGGATCTTGCCCTCTTTTTATTTTAACCATGTCTTTATGTCATGCGTGATTACTGACCAGGGGTGCACAGATGGGATTTATAGATATTCTTGTAAATGTGTGATGCACCAGTTATGTGCAATATTTTTATTTCCATTTCTTCAGGGTTTTATTTTAACTCTTTGACTTGCATCGTCCTGTATCATCCATCACAAATGATAAAAAGTCTTCTAATAACTTCATTTGTTATAAAAATTAGCATTAGTGTACATATGGTGGATGCTAATACCAAACATTACAAGTTTTGAGGAAATTTTTTTGACCTTTCAAGTCTCTGACATGTCGGGGTATGCAAGCTTCTGCTTTTCTTACATTTCTTGAAACACTGGGAGAATACTCCTTCCTGAAAAAAAGATCTGGCCATGCAACCATGCAGAAACCTTCATCTTTCAAACCCTTTGCTTTTCTAGCACATCACTTGTGCCATGTACACAGAACTTTAAAGCTTTGTTTGCCACTGTATGGGCAGAAATCTTACAAGGAGGAGAAATTCACAGCAATTGAATGACTCTGCGTTTTTTTCTCATATGTTTGTTTGCTCAGAATTTGTAATTTGTGTTAGTTTATGCAGGGGAATTATTTAGAGAAAAAAGAGATTTTTCTTTCACCTATTTGAGTTATAAAGTGTTTGTTCTGAGTTTTAGATTAAAATGTTAAGAAATGTAATTACAGTTTCTATGAGAAATGTTTCCACAAAATGTTCACGGTCCATCATGTAGTGTCTGTTGTGTTTGGTTTATAAACGTTTTTATTTAATTCAGCTTCCAAGTTGAGTAAAAAACTGTTTGTGTACTATGAGTTTCAGTGCCCTTTTCTTAATGCAAAGGGGAGATTAAAGGGTAAAAATCACTAGTGAGGGACTGTGTTGAACAAAAAACTTTTAAGTATGATTACAGGAATAAGCCATTGGTGGCAAGTATGTGTTGTATGGAGATATGGATCTGGACACTCAGTTCTCTCAGGTGAATTTGCAATTTTTTTTTTTTTTTCCTGTTTATGCATGAGGACCTGGTGATGAGTGTTGCCAAGTGGCAGTGACCTGCATGGTCCTACCTTCCTTTAAGTGAAGGGCTGAAATTGTTAATGGAATTTCAACTCCTGACAAACCATGTTGCCAGACAATGTCTAATCTCTCTCATTTCTTCAGAAGTATCTCATTATTTTTGGATCCTGAATGTGTGTCTCTGTAGGTTATTAAACTTTTGGTGTCAGTTTGTACTCAATTTGTTCATGCAGAATTATTCTTAAGCTCCATGCCTGTATTAACCATGGGCTTTGTCCTGTTGTTTATATGAGTATTTTAGTAAAGTTATTAATCCTTTCCTGACGTTAAAATGTAGAGGCAAAGTAAGTTAAGCAATTTGTTTATCACTGGAGAAGTAAAAAATTCAAAAGTAGATTTCAAATAATTTTGCTCTGTTTAGGTTACTTAAACCAAGTTACCCCTCTAAATGCTGGGATTTTATGTTTGCAAAATGTCACTGATTTTAACTTGCCTGTTGTACAGAGGTGAAGGCTTGTCAACTTATGTGTAGACAAAGCTGATTTAGCTGTGGTTTTATCAGAAACTTAGTTCCTGGGTATTACAGTTTATCTCTTAGATTAGCCTCTGTCTCATTGTGCTATGGATTTATGGATTAATAGATATTCTAATTGAATTATATTAATTATTTTCTATAACTGATTTATAAATTTCTTAATTTGTAATGTTCTACCACTGTTCCTATCATTTGTAAATGCCTTTTGGAATTTTTTTAAACCCAGGCTATTCACATTGAAAGGCCTTCCCACAAGGTCAAATGCAGACGTTCAGTTTTGTTTAGAAATAAGCTTTACTAAACTTTAGTGTTGAACTGAAAAGTGACGTCTTTGTGTGGGATTAACCTTCCCTCACGGAGCTGTCGCTGTCCCTGTAGCCTGGGACTGTTCATTGCTGTGGCTCTCTCCTGATTTTTCCCTGGAGGAGGGTAGGTTGGGTTGTTCTTCTGTTGATCATTTTGTGTCTGGAGGCCTTTCCCACTCCCCTCAATTTTGTTTTACCGCTGAATGGGGCTATGGTAATGCTTGGGCTTTGTCCCTCTTTCATTGTCTTTCTGACTAACGGATAGAAATGTCAGGCATAGAGAACAGCCCCAAACTGTGACCTCTGTAACATTCCCCTTCAGCTGATTGACGTTCAAGCAGCTGCTGAGAGAAATCCCCACCATTCAGAGGTTGGTGTACTTGCTGAACGAGTTCCCCAGTGTCAATCCCGTTAGCCCAATTGCCACATTCTGGGAATGGTAGCCTTTAAACGCTAGATTAAAGATTCTGCACCTGCTAATGATATGGTGCTTCCCCCTTCCCTCCACAACTGTGTCACCTTGAATACTTCCAGAGATTTGCGGTCCCATTACAAAGGCAGCTTTTGTTCCAACAGGATTCCCAAAATGCTTTGTACCACTACTCTTTTTGCTTAGTATATTTTTTTTTGGGGGGGGAAGGGGG
>VZRF01013001.1:41586-76236 GCA_013396875.1 Vireo altiloquus | reverse complement strand
AACCCAGCTAAGCCCAAATGTGGTAACTTTTATTTTTTTTACAAATATTAGGTTCTGACACTTCACTTAGAAAATGAAACAGCAACATCAAATTTATATTAAAATAAATACAGATTATTTCTGTCAGTGCCAGGAAANAGAACTACAGACATTATCAGGAGATAATACAAAATCATATTATCATTATTAATATTATTATTAATTAATGTAGGTCTTAAGTTAGCACTTTAAAACTTTATTTTGAACACTTGTCTTTATTTGCATCTTCACTATTATGATGTAGAATTTTTAGAAGTTGCTAATGGACCCTGCCTTTTCTGCATCTTTCCCCTTGGATCCCATAATTAGAACAGAGCATTCAGTGCTAAGAAAAAGCCTGAGATGCAGCTTTGAAAATTCTTCTCAAAAGTAGTGGTGTGTCAGGAACATTGCCCTTAATTTGCTTTTATGCAGTAGTTATGGAGATTTCAGTGTGGCTGACTTGACTGTGGACATGGCTGTGATATTTCATCATAAATGTAGGTGATTGCATATCTGGCCTGAGGATTTTCTGATTTTGTGTTCTGATCATAATGTTTCCAGTTATTGTAAAATGGCATTGCATCTTGTCAATTCTTTGTAGAAAATTAATCATAATATTGTGCTTTTCCATTTTCACTATGAAGTGTTAAGCATTCTTTCTTTTAAAATCTCATCATTATTTTTGAGGTGGAAATTTATATTTAATTATTTGCCAGATATTAGCACATCTCTGCAGTGCAACTACTTGTATGCATACCTATTTTTAAGCTTAATAAATGAGTTTTAGAATATTCATCCTGTCAACAAGGGAAAGAATGAACTTCTAGCTCAGCTCAGAAGTGTTTCTAGAGAACAGCTGGCAGTAGAATTTTTTTAGCAGAATAGGTGACTTTTAGATTCTTTTACCTAGCGCTACAAATGTCTTTGGCATCTCTTCAGCAAATATTGGAATGACTACCTTTGTTTTTCACTTGCTTTTAATATATTTAATATAAAAGTGGTTTATTATAACATTCTGTGCAAGACAAATTTTATTTCATTGTATTATCTGGGATTTTCTTGGCCAAAGAATGGCAGGCTGGCCTTCATAGGATAGGTGTTAATCCCTCTGAAATCTCCAGAAATGTCATGTTTTTAAATGGAAAAAAAGGGCCTATATCCATTCTTCTGCATGATTTCTGGTTTTGTGTGTGGTGTTCCTGTGTTTATGAGGAACGGTCTTTGACATTGGTTTTCTGATTGCTAATTAGTGTTTTGAGAAACAAATATCAGGAAAATATTAGAATAAGTGGGGAGTCTTTATTATGTCCCAGAAAATGAAGGCTTCATTTAGGTGAATAGAACTTGTATTTTATTCGGAAAGCTTTCAAGAATGTATCATCTGTTTGAAAGAAGGTCAGATCAAAAATTTTCAATTTAAAATTGAAATAATTAAAGTCTGGTAATTTTTCAGGTAGATGGTTCAGAATTATGTGATGCTTATAGAGATACAGATATATATTTGATCAGTGAAAAGGTTACTCTGAAAAGAATACGTTCTTAGAAAGTTCTAACTTCTTTTGCAAAAGCCAGTGGCATTGAGAGGCTGTGTCTTGACTGTCTCAACAATTGTTGAATCGGGTATAATCAAGTTATAAATATCTGATGGCTACTGCTCATGTAAAATGTAGAGATACACCTTTCTGACTACCCCATTTTTCTCACTTTCACTGTTCAAAGTGATTTCTTCAGTCCATTGTTTATCAAATTCCATTTTGGAATTGGCTGGCAGTCACTTTATCATTTTGGGGTTTTTTATATGATTGCATTTAGTAACTAAAATTAATTTCAGAGAGATGTGTGGATTCTGTATGTGAAATGGAATGGAGTTAGGTTTGCATGATACTGCTTTCAGCAGAGACAAAACAGCTGAAAAGTTCAGTAAAATTTGTCAGAAATGCTGGAAAGTCAAATGGACAAAAGACTGTGTGCACAATGCTGCCGTTTGCATCTGGCTACAGTTCAGAGGAGAGCCTTATCTTTTACATCCATCATTTTCCCTTTATAACATTTTGTATAGCATTCAAGCATTTCGCTTTTAAAATAATTGTCTTATAACTTTAGCAAAATTCAGAAAAAATTTGTTTCCAAATTCTTATGGCTCTATCCTAAATCATAAAAATATAGGTGCTGATTGCCTTTTTTTTTCTCAATTTGTGTGTTTTATGTTTCCTTCCTGTAAAGTTTTTTGTTTTCTTTTTGAGCTGAGATTATTCCTAATAACTTTAAAAGATTGGATTTTAAAAAATCAATTAGAAAGAAGATATGTTTGCAGTCCCTAAAAATGCATAGTAATATTTTTAGAGCAGATAACTTACAATAATTTGGACTTCAGCTATCAGTCTTGCAAATCTGTAATCAGACTAAAGGGATTATTGAAATCAAATATACAGTATCTCCTTAAGTTCTGTTTAATACAGGACTTTGTCATTCGGTTTTTGTATTCTGCATAGAGGACAAGCTAGATCAGCAGTTGCCATCCTTTGCATTTCACTCACTTGGTGCTGTATGCTTCTATAGCTTAAAAATTACTGCAAAAATTGCTGCTCTGTTCTGTTCCTGGACATGAACTACTGATTTTACATCCAATTTACTGTGCAAAAAGGGTTCATCTCTTAGATACAGAAATTCTGAACAGTAGAATGTGTCTGCCTAAAGCCAGAGTTCAGTTGAGCTGATTTGTGGAAATCTCTAAACCTCAAACGAAATGTTCTTAGACAAATGCTGTAATCAGCAGCCATTTTCATGGAAAAATACTGCTTACTGTGAATAAAGAAAGTTATGTTTTGTTTAAAGTCGGCATAAACAAAGACTAGTCAATATATTGGATGATTAGGAACTTTATTCTTGAGGCTTTAAAAGTCTGTTTTCCTTTTCTGTAGCTATTTATAATAAATTCCAAACTGAATGTAAAGGATACTGTTCTGCAGCTTGAATAAGAAAATGAAAAGCCCGAATCTGCCAGTTTTGTAGGAGTTTGAGTAAGGCATGCAACAGAAATGAGGGAGAGCCCAGAACTGAGGACTAAAAGCAAGGACTAAAATTCTATTTTTCCTCTTTCCTCTACTCCTGTTATTTACTGAATTGTTAGGTAATAAAAAGAATATTGATTGCGTGCAAAAATATTTTGACTTGGAGATGTAGTTGATGAGAAAAGCAAAAAGAGGTATGTGCTAGTGATTTTGAAAACTATTATGAAAGTCCTAGGAGAAAACTACCTGCATAAACTTTGCACTGAGGACAATTTTCAACCATTTTCAAGAGACTTGGCAAAGCAGGAATGTTGACTAAACATTCCTGCTTTGATGGTCATGGATGTTGTTGATGTTCTCACTTTTGGAGAGAAGGGGTGGATACATGTTCAAGGAAAACAGAACAAAAGCTTATTCCAGGATGTAAGCTTAACTTTTAACTGATTAGCCACAATGTGTTCAGAATTGTGTATATTTGGGCTTCCGATTAACTATTGAATATGAATATGATGTAATACATAAATGAACAACGATTTTATAATCACACATCATATTCAAATATCTTCTCAAGAAGCCCGTGAAAGAAGGAAATAGAACTAGCCTCTAATTATTAAATTAAAAAACCTCTGTAAAGGAAAGTGTATTAAATAGCAAAGAAAGGAAAATTAAATCTGTAATAGTAGCAAAGTGGTTTTTCCTTGGTGATTCCATAAGCAATAAGAAAGAGATGGTAAAAACCAGCTTTTCTATCAGGCAGTGAATAAAGGAGTAAACTCGTATCTGGACCAACAGAGGCCAATGGTATCAGCTTTGATAAGGTGAAGTGAGGGGCCTACACTTGGTCACACCAATCCCATGCAGAGCTACAGGCTGGGAGCAAATGCCTGGAAAGCTGCCAGCAGAAAAGGGCCTGGGGATGCAGATCAACAGGGGCTGAACTTGAACCACCGGTGTGAGCAAGTGGCCAAGAAAGCTGATGACATCCTGGCCTGTATCAGGAATAGTGTGCGCAGCAGGACCAGGGCAGTGATTGTCCCTCTGTACTTGGCACTGGTGAGGCTGCACCTTGAATCCTCCATTCAGTTTTGGACCCCTCACAACAAGAAAGATATTTAGGTGCTGGAACAAGTCCAGAGAAGGGAAATGAAGCTGGCTGGAACACAAGTCTGATGAGGAGTGACTGAGGGAGCTGGGGTTGTTTAGCCTGGAGGAAAGAAGGCTTAGGAGAGACCTTACCACTCTTAACCACTTACAACTGCCTTGAAAGGAGGTTGTAGCCAAGTGGAGGTTTGTCATTTGTCCCAGGTAAAAAGGAATAAGATGAAAGGAAATGGCTCAAGTTGCACTTGATACTAGGAAGAATTTCTTAACCGAAATGGTTATCAACTGCTGATACAGGTCCATGGCAGTGGTGGAGTCACCATCTCTGGAGGGATTTTAAAGATGTATAGATGTGGCACTTTGAGTTATGGTTTAGTGGTGGGTTTGGAAGTGCTGGGTTAACAGTTGGGCTCAGTAATCTTACGGGTCTTTTCCAATCTAAATGATTCTATGATTCTGTATATATAGTTAAAAGCCAAATCTTTACAGTATTTTAAGGAAAACCTGTTAAAGGGAAGACGTACCTTTAGCCAATAGGAATAATTACGCCTTTTAGCACCTAATTTGGTAGGCAATAAATGAAAAGAAGAGATCTGCTAGGTAAAATTTGGAAATTCTGTTGAAGGATCAGAAAGAAACGGAGGAAATAAGAAATATAGATAAAAAAATAACATGTTGTTATCAGTGAATATTTTAATACTAAATCATGGATCTGGGCAGTGTCTGTATTTGGCGGGAATGTATCATGCAGTAGGAACATTCCAGAGATGCAATTTTAGGTATGGGTCCAGAGCATTACTGGTGTATATAGCTAGATGCAAATGGTACAGGAAGTTTGGAGTGGGAGAGAAAATCTAGACCTGCCAAGGAATTCAAAGATCAGACTGAAGAGGCCTGTAGATTGACAGGTGCAGATAGATGCTCCTCTGCCCATGGGTAAAGCTGGTGGTGATCTTCTGTGCTTGGGCTAACAGAGCTCTACAGAGCATCTGACCAGCTCAGCCTGGATAGAACTGCTGCACATGTGCCTTTTGAGGTATCCTTTCCCCAGCACCTCAGCCTGCAATTGCATTCTGCCAGAGGCTTGGTTCAGAGGCCAGGGAATCCAAACTGATGCTGTGGAAGCAGCTGCATATTTTATGCTCTAAGTTGACTCAGAGTCTGCATATCAGATGATATTTGTAAGATTATTGAGCAACTCCACCAGGTGACATGGGGAAAGGAGTTAAAAAAAAAAAAAAAAAAAAGATGACTAGTTAACCTTTAAATCAACACTCATGCAGTGTTTTGAAATGACTTTGGATGTCTGCCTCACAACAGATTGTGCAGTAAAAGAATGAGAGCAGTTATTGATGCTTCTGGAAAAAGAATCCCTGTTTTGTGCATGTTGAAACATGAGTGTTAAAAGCAGCATGAGTTACCTTGTGAGAATGCAGTGTGGCAGTTTGATTATTTGGAAATATCAAGGATGTTCCTCTCAATTAAATTACAAAATTTAATGGGTAACTGATAATACTAGTGATTAGAAATACTGCTGTTCTTCTGAAGGTCTCTAAGCTTCTTAAGTAAAATCCAGTGACTGCAAGACTATTGACTAGTAACATGATGATGTAATAATTACAAATGGATAGCTTAAGAAAAGTATCAAAAAGCAAATATGAAATATTCTTACTTTTCACATATGGGAACAATATCATTTCCCTATCAGGGTGGGTTTTTAATAACAATTGAATAATTTTTTAAAAATAAAGAATTCTGATACTTATTTAAGAAATCTGAGCCACATGTGATAATTAACTTGGAAAAGGTTAAGTTCCACCCCCAATACATAATTTTATCAATAAAATCATATATTTTTTCAAACTCTGTAAAGCTTTACTTTACCTGAATTCTTTTTTGAGTGCTCTTTTCCCAGTCTTTCATTGTCTGTTGACTAAGTGATTTCCCTCACCTTGATTGTCTTTTATTGTCTCTTGATGGTTTTGCCCTTACCTGGTCTCGAAGGGAGATCTGTGGCTGGATCTCAGGCCGTGAATTGTGTGTGCAGTCCTGTTCTGAAAGGTAGGCCTAGGAAAGGAATGTTCAACAAATGTGGTTACAAAGGATAATTCTCTCATAATATCATTAGAAGTAGCAGTGTTGGAAGGAAATAAAGATGCTTTTATTTTTTCAAGTGTCTACATTTAGTGTCAATTTTTTTTTTTTTTTCATCTCTAATATAGATAGGTAAGTACATTGTTCCCACATCTTTCAGTCCTGGTATCTGGCTTTAGGGATTATTTGTGTGAAGCCTCTTGCCTTCTCACAGTTACTGTTTCTGATGGTCATTTCTTGGTTCTGTTGAGACATTCTTATGATCTATAGTACTTACTTCCTTTATGTCTTTGCATTAAGTGTAGTTATAAGTCTGGGCATTTCTTAGGAAGTTTATTTTTTAGAGAATGAAGGACAAGGTACTGAAGCTTGAGCTGTGGCCTGCTTGTTTGTAAAAGGGTACATTTCTCTCAGCGTTTTCATATTCGCTGTCTGTATTGAAGAAGTAACAGGTTTTGCATTCAGAATCAGTGAAGAACCACAACCACAGGACACCTGTGTATCTAAGAAGAGCAGATGGGACTTTTCTGTGGAAATAAATTCAGAAATGGTTTATGGCATTTGACATATAAATTAGAGCTGTAACATAATACTTTTCTCCCAGATGGCAATTCTTTTTACCTTGATATAAGGTACTCTTTAAGAAGTACTTCTTCTTTTCTCTTCTCTTCCTACTGTGAACATTTTCATCCCCTTACACAAATTCAAACTGATGGTGAGTTGTGCTTACAGGCAAAAATTAGCAGCTCAGGTTAGAACTCAAATGAAACCCTCAAATGAATATGGTGCAAAGACAGAAACTTTTCTCCAGGTAAGTGTCCTGTTCAGGACAGGTGGCACATGGGATGAATCTGGCCTCTGAATCAGTTTATGGTTCTAAAAGTGTTAACCTCACACAGCCTCTGGAAATTTTATCAGGTTGTTACTATCAGTTAAGTTTCTATGTGCATTTTAAAGTTACACAGCTAGGTTCCAGAAAATTCTGCATGAAGTCTCATGCTGGTCTGATTCAATTTTATATAACAAGCAGCTTAACTTCAAGAAGTCACTCTCTTTTCATTTATAAGTAGCAGGGTAGTACTTTCATTTAAAATCTTTGCAACTTCACTGCTAGTATTTGTATTACATATGAAAGTTCAGTGACATTTTTGACAAAGCATATTTTCAATTGCTTCAGTTCTGTTTTGTGAGAAGTACAGTAATATTTGTCCTACTTTTGGGTACTTCTCAGTAGTATTCATTTAATAGTGGAAAATAATTATGAAATGTCTGTAGAAAACAAAATTTGAGAGATGCTTATATGAGACAGAAATGTATATTTCTGAAATATTTTTTATTAATATTTTACAGCTGCTGGTTTTAGGAACTGAATCACCATTGATTTTGTTTGTAGTATTCCTGATGTTATCCATATAAATGCATTGCTTAATATTTAACACACACAATAAAGGACTGATCCCAGAAATCTGCACTATCAGTGCAGAGTGAGAGATACCAATGAGAGGTATCCAGATTATCCTTGGAAGGTTTACCTAAGGTTTACCTGGGACCACAGACTTATATTTCTGCTTGCATTTTAAATTAGCAACTTGTGATGACAGAGATGAAGAGACACCAGCTCTCTTCTCCCTCACTCCGGCAGTACCTTCTTCTCAGTCACTTGCACTGTATCAGATGACTTTGTTCATGTGTGATGGATGCTGAAGCAGGCGCAAAGGAAAGCATAGCCAGGAATAGGAACATAGCATCAGTTTTGACCTCTGCATATCTGCTGTTGTGGAGACTGAGGATCTTGAGAACAGCTACTCAATCAGAATAACCTTCCAGATATTTACTTCTTCCATCATTGATTGTAAAGGGAACGGTGGACTGGGCTTCCCTGGATAACTCTCTTGGTAACAGTTTTATTACAGAGACAAACGGTTGAATGATTGTGAAGACTGAATTGTCTTAATTATGCCTATGTGTGGTCATTCCAGATCTAAAAAAGCATTTGAGAGTCTTGTGCAGTTCTTTTCCAGACAGCAGTTGTTAAGATAAGAGGTTTTCGGTCTCCATCAGCACACACGTCACTGTGTAAAAACTTTTCATGGACAAAATATACTTGGTGGCCATCTAAGGCATCTGATTTTTTTTTTCTGTGTAAATTTTCTCCTTTTTCTTTAACATGCTCTATTATAGACATAATAACAACTGAAAAACTGTAGAAACTGAAAAACAAGCCAAAACCCCATAAAAAAGTAAAAGTAACTATTAGACTCCCTTAAAAATACATGAAGTGTACCTCTGTCCAGAAAATGGGTATCCAGTTTTTGCAAGGATTTGCTCAGTAAGGTGCCAAGATCTGCTTAGATATATCAGTAGGTTTATAAATACATGTTTCTCATTGGAAAATTACCTGCATTATTATTTTAGGGGGAAATAATGGAAATAATCATACTATGGAAATGTGTATTGACTGTTTATATGTATGTATGACTGTATACATATATCTGATCACTTAAAATATGCAGTACTTGGTTGTGAAATATTACTTGAAGTAATTCTTGTACATAGGTGGGCATATGACTGAAGTTTGTTGTAATCAGGATATATATGAAAAAGGTAAAATAACCTGGCTGTTGCAGTGCAGTGAGGGGGGGCTTCAAAGGGACAGTACCTCATGAGATTACCAGGGGCGCACTTCCTGAGCTTATCTGAGTCCCTTTGGATGGCATCCTGTCCTTCAGGAGTGTCAGCTGCACCCCTCAGCTTGGTGTCATCTCCAAATTTACTGAAGGTGCATTTGATCACTTTGTCTTTAATGAACACATTAAATAACACTGGTCCCAATGCAGATCCCTGAGGGATACCACTTGTCACTGATGTCCCTCAGGACTCTGAGCCATTGATTAAGTCCCTCTGGATGTGACCGTCCAACCACTCTTATCCATCTAACAGTTCTCTCATCACATCAGTCTCTCCGCAATTTATAGAGAAGAATGTTTTTGGGAGTCTGTGTCAAAGGTTTTACCGAAGTCGAGATAAATGACTTCTGTAGCCCTTCCCTTGTACACTGATGCATTCACCCCATCATAGAAGGCCACTAGTTTGGTCAAACAGGATTTTCCCTTGGTGAAGCTGTACTGGCTCTCTCCAGTCTCCTCCCTGTCCTCCATATGCCTTAGCAGAGAGAGGTCCAAGGGGCATCTGTTCCATGATCTTCCCAGGCACAGAGGTGGGGCTGACTGGTTGGGAGTTCCAGGGTTGGCCTTTCTACCCTTTCAAATGATGAGTACAGTGATTCTCCTTTTCCAGTTACTTGGGAATCCTCTGACTGCCATGAATTTTCAGATGTCGTGGAGAGTGGATACAGTGACTTGCAGATCAGCTCTCAGTTTGATCTTTAAGCTCTGGTTTGACTTCTAGAGCATCTCGTTTGTTTTTAATCCCTCTTTCATTTGTTCCTTTGTTTGCCGTGATCATTCTTACTTTGTCTCATTTAGTGATACTTTTCTCTGTGGATCTCAGCACAAATTTGGATGTTGATTTTGTAGGAGACAGAACTTCTGGTGTATTTCTACAGCACTGTGTAAGGAGCACTATTGATTCTTGTGGGGTTTCCTGAGTGTTGCTGAAATGTCCATGTTAAATAGCAATTAAGAATTGCTATTTGCTGTCCCTATAGTATGTGGGTCTTTCTGTAGAAGGGTGCTGGAAGAACACAGTCCAGAAGAATTTGTGATTTTTTGAGAAAGATCTGTATATTTATGTGCTCTTTCTCATAGCTCTGAGATGATCTTTGTTTCTGGTTATCCTTTCATCCACAGGGTGTAACTGAACACATTTATCTTACTGTTGTTTGTCAGTGATTGCATCCTGCTCTGCACTGCATTGCTTTCTAATGCTCAGGCAAACCTACCTGAACTTTGCAGGAGGTTTATATTGGATTATAAGGGCACTTAATGTGCCATCCTTTTGTCTCCTTTTCTGGCCTGGGAAAATACATTTACACCTCCTATAGTTCAGACATGCTAGGGTATTGAATAAAGCCTTGCAGACTCATCTGAAAGAGCAAGCAGTGAACCCTTCTGCTGCTTCAATACAAGTATTTCATATGGAGCCAACCAGAACTGGAGGAGTTTAATGTCATCAACAAATAGACACTGTATTTTTTACTTGCACACAACAGTTCTGATCTGTTGTGTTCAGCAGATAAGCTAGAGGAATGCTGACTTAAACAATCTCATCATTCGTGTGTTTTCACACCAAGACACTGTAGTGTATCAGAGATGAAAATACCAACTTCTAATGTCAGGTTTAGAATAGAAAAAGGTAAATGTGAGGTATGAGTTTTTGCATTTGAAGGCTGTGGTGAAAGAAATTCTAGTGCAGCATGAGCTTATACTTTATATTGAATTGAGATTTCTTATGTTAATCTAGGCTGGTATTTTCCAAAGTCTGAATTTCAAATATGTTTTAATGATAGAAAGTGTGAAAATCTACACAGAACATTTAAAATTAAAAGGTACTCTCAAAAAACAAACAAACAACAGCAACAAAAACTACAACAAAAAAAGGAAAGAAAAAACTGCCAAAACTCCCACCAAAATGAATATCCATTCAGAAACTTCTAACTTAGGCAAGTTTCAATGTGGGATGTGCATATACTCAGAAATTCAGCTTTGCACTCAAAGGTACTCTAAACATTGTTTTTGTGCAGGAAAAATCTAACAGAATACCGCAATGGATAGTGTTGCTGCACCGCACCAAGAAGTAGAATAAATTAAAATTCTCCTCATTGTGTGTCTTGGAGCCCATTTCACCTGACTCATCAAATGAAAAATTCATCAATTAATCCTCTGACAATAACAATATATACACAAAAATCAATCCAGGATTGATTTTTTGAGCCCAATCATGAAAACTAACCCCTGGCTTGCACATAATGTGAAATTTCTCTTCATTTCAACCTTATTGAGTATGAAAGCTGAAGTGTTCATAGAATTATTTGTTCTAAGTCAACTACAAAGGTGGGATTGTTTGAGGAAGGATGTGTGCACCAGGAAGATGTTCTGAAGCACTATCAGAGTCAGCTAATAAAGTTGTCAGATGCATGTAAGAGCACAGTTGATAGGAGTCTCCCCAGAAGGCAACCGGTGGAGAGAGACACTGATCACTGAGATCTGACAGGAGACCACCCAGCGTAGTCAAAGTCAGATGCGTACCAGGCAGGATCAGTGGTAGGGAAGAGCAGTGAAATGGGAGTATGAAAACTGTCTTGATGGGGGAACACCGGTGCTGCAGCCAAATGGGTAAATCATGAGGCTGAGGCACATTGCTTCACAAGGATCATAACAAATTCTCAGCGGCAGAAAACGAGATAGTAATTTGTCAGATCTCCCACTTGTAATTTCATACTGCCTTTTCAGTGAAAAGGAAAATTGCAGCAGATTCCATGTGCATTAGGGTGGCTAGTGCATTGCTATATCTTTCTTTGTTTATATAATCCACTCTGTATATGTAATATTTATTGAAATGATGAGAGGTCTTCCCTAGAAAGACAAAACACTAATCTGATGAGAAGTTAAAGTCATCAGTTCATATGTGTTTTGAAGTTGCTTCATTTGATGTCACATTGATGCTGGGAAGTATTTTTGTACCAGATTATATATCAAAATGCATAAGGTACTGAGTAGAAATTCCAGATAAGAAAATCTCCTAGATGTCTCAAGATAAAGAGGGTTTGCTTTTTATTTGAGGTATAAAAGAAAAACAGCCTACTTCCTGCATTGTGTGTATAAGATTATGGATTTAACTCCCCAGATCATCAGATTAATAGTTCAAGCAACCTTTCCTCCAGTGTAAGAAATTGTGATAGCAACTTACTGAGTAAGTTCTTGCCTCTAAACGCCCTATGAAGGAGATAAAAATGTTTTGAGAGAAAGAACTCTTTTTTTGTTTTTTGTATCACCTCTTGCAGCAAGTCCCTGCTTCCAGCCCCTATATAAAAATTATATTCGGGCTGTAAAGAACATAAAAGGTGTTAAAGAGTTGAAAATCGACACACTGCAGTACACAGAAAATAATCAAATAGCAGATGTATTAACTTTTGATGGGTCTTTTTGAATGTGTGTATTCGTGGTACAGAACAACATTAGCATATTTATCAAGTTCTAGATGTGTGAAAGGTGGAAACACATTTTAGGAATACTTGATTGATGTGTATTTCTGCAGTCTTAAAACTACAGAGAATTTTAGTAAGAACATGGGCTGCAAGATACTATGTTGTTATTTTTACTGTCTTAGTTGAATGCTGAGACCATTGTCTTCAAAACTTTTATATGTGATAGGAACAAAGATTTGTCATGACTGTTTGTCAGCATATTAAATATTCAGATATATGTGATGACTGTGGCTCCAATGAGAATATCAGGACCTATATCTGTTACCATGAAATATTTCTTCCTAAAATATTGCTGCAAAGTATGGCTCATTGGAGGAGAATTTGTTTCTTTCAATTTACAATCTTTTTAAGAGTTTTGAAGTATAGACAGTTTCAAAAAGTACATTTGTGGGTTTTGCTGTTGTCACATAATTACAGGCTGAAGTAAGTTAGGAGGGAAAATGGTAGTTGGTATAACTTACTCCCAGTTATATAAAATTTGAGTCTGATTTTGGTCTTTTGTTTCAGCTATGCTTCATCCATTTTTTTATACATTACAGATTTACATAATCAATCCCTAAGGGAAATGTAGTGTTACCAGAGATTGAGTAATAAAGAGTAACTTGAAAGTAGAGAGCATATATATATTTCAGAATATACTTCAATAATTTATTTTTGTAATGTTTATTAGGATTTACCTTTGTGTTTTTATGATATTGGTAATGTATAGTTTAAATTTATTAGTGAAATCTTGTATGCATTATTTCTAAATATGAGGCTGAAATGTCCTATTTCCATTTCTACAAAGCAGAATAAATTTTTTTAATGCAGGCTAACAGTAATTTGGTAAAATAATAAAAAAAAAGTCTTTGAGGGTGCAGTTTTTGGATATTTTAATTTCTGGATTATTTTAGTGATTATAAAAGATTTTACTCGTAGGGGGATTACTTTTTTCCTGTTAGGCGGATTACTTTTTTCCTGAATATTTAAATTTCCTCAAATTAGGTTTATATCTTACAGTTATTTACAGATAAATTACAATATTGCTCAGTAATAGTTGGCCCATTATTCAGGCATGATCCATTGGGACAGATTAAAGTTCTAAATTTTCCCTTTTCTTTAAAACATGTTATGAAAATTTTCTTCTTTGAACAGAAACCTTATACCTTGTTTCCAAAGTGGATATTTTCAGTCCACCTAATCTGTCTGCCACCCCCTGTGCTAATTAATTACTTCTGCAGTTTAAGACCTAGCAAGAAGGTGGTCAGCAGGTGGCAGTCCTCGTTGGCAGTGTTGCTGGGAAAGGAGAGCTGGATCTAATAACAGAGGAGATGCATCATGTTAATAGCGCTGCTTTTGCCAGGAGCTTGCCAGGGTTTTCTGAAGTTCACTGTTTTGTAATGGGATTGTATCTGCCTTTTGTAAGCTCTTCTAAAAATGCATGGCTCAGACACACTGAACATCTAAAACAATTTAGTGATCTTAAGTGTTTTTATTTTTCCAAATTCTACTTTTAAAACTAATTATTTATAAATAAGTACTGTGGAGTATTGCCAATCATGCACATATGTGCTTTTTATTATATGCAACTTGAATTATAATTTAAATTATTTGAATTATAGATGATAGGATAGAAATTATATATTTGAATTATAATTTAAATGAGTGAAATAAATGCAGTATATACCAAATGGGATATTTTTTAGGCAAAGGTTTATGCCTTGTCATATGCAATTACATCACAATTTTCAGATGCATGTGGTAAACTTAGACACCAAATCCACATTCTAAATGAGAATACATTACTTCTTGAAATCTCCCAAACTTCAAAAAGGGCAGCAAATACTAAGGATCTCTTTATGGGAGAGCAAATTTTCACAGAATCATAGAATATGCAGAGTTGGAAGGGACCCACAAGGATCATCAAATCCAATTCCTGCCTCTGCACAGCACCATCTCCAAGAGTTACACCATGTGCTGAGAGCATTGTCCAAATGCTCCCTGAACTCGGTCAGGCTTGATGCTGTGACCACTTCCTTGGGGAGCCTGTTCCAGTGCCCAGCGACCCTCTGGGTGAAGATCCTTTCACTAACGTCCAACCTAAACCTACCCTGACACAACTTTAGGCCATTCCCTTGGGTGCTGTCACTGGGCTCCAGAGAAAAGGGATCAGTGTCTGCTCCTCCTCCCCACACCAGGAAGTTCCAGTGTGTGATGAGGTCTCCCCTCAGTCTCCTCTTCTCTAGGCTGGACCTCAGCCACTCCTCATACAGGTTCTCCTCAAAGCCCTTCACTATCTTCATTGCTCTCCTTTGCAAAATCTCTAATAGCTTTATATCTTTCTTGTATTGTGGCAGCCAAACTGCCCCCAGCACACAATTGAGGCCACCCCAGCTCAGAGCAGAGCAGGACAATCCCCTCCCTTGCCAGGCTGGCTGTGCTGGGCCTGATGCACCCCAGGACATGCTTGGCCCTCCTGGCTGCCAGGGCACTGCTGACTCATATTCAACTTGCGGCTGACCAGGACCTCCAGGTCCCTTTCCATGGCGCTGCTTTCCAGCATCTCAGTCCCCGGGGAGGAGGATACATCCCATACATCCAGTGTTGCCCCATCCCAGGTGCAGAATCAGGCCTTTCCGTTGTTGAACTTCATATGGTTGGTGATTGCCCAGACCTCTAATTTTTCAGGATCGCTCTGCAGGGCCTCTCTGCCTTCAAGGGAGTCAAAAGCTCCTCCCAATTTTGTGTCATCTGTGAACTTGCTTAGTATCCCTTCCAGTCCTGTGCCCAGGCCATTTATGAAGATGTTGAAGAGCACAGGGCCTAAGACAGAGCCCTGTAGAACCCCATTAGTAACAGGTCACCAATCTGATCTCACCCCATTCACCACCATCCTTTGTGCCTCACCCGTGAGCCAGTTTGCTCACCCATCCCGTGATGTGTTTATCCAGCTGTGTGCTGCACATTTTAACTGTAAGAGTACTATGAGAGAGAGCATTGAAAGCTTTACTGAAGTGCAAAAAGATTACATCCATTATCCCCTGATAAACTAGGTGGGTTACCTTGTCATAAAAGGAAATCAGGTTTGATGAACAGGACTTTCCTCTCATGAAGCCACGCTGGCTGTGACTGATGACTGCATTGTCTTTCAGATGTTTTTCAATACCTCCCTTCTCCGTAACTTTACCAGGCACTGAAGTGAGACTGATAGGCCTGCACTTTCTGGAGTCCTTCTTGCCCTTCTTGGAATCGGGACAATGTTCACCAGCTTCCAGTCAGCTGGGACATCTCCAGATTCCCAAGACCAGATTCTTGGATGAATCCCATAGGGTCCTGTAGATTCATAAGGATCCAGCTGGAGCAGCAAATCCCACACACTTTCAGGCTCGACTGGAAGTTGATCATTCTCACAGTCATGGTCCTCCAGCTCAGGGCAGTGAGACCTCCTTGGTTCATCATTAGTGTTGAAGACAGGGGCAAAGAATGCATTAAACACCTCTGCCTTGTTCCTGTCGCTGTGTGTGAGGTGACTATTCTCATCCTGTAATGGGCTGAAGTAATTTCTCCACTAATAGATTTTAAAAAATCTTTATACTGTCCCCCACAGTTCCAGCTGGCTTCAAGTCCAGTTGAGTTTCGGCTGCACGGATTTTCTCCCTACAATAGCGCAGCATCTCTGTAGTCCCATGTCATGTGACCTTGCTTCTACTGGGCTTGCACCTTCCTTTTTTGCCTTTTTTCCAAGAGATTCCTGTTCAGCCAAGCCGGCCTTCTTCTGCACCAGCTTGACTTCCAGCATTCAGAAATTGCTGCTCCTGTGCCCTTTGGAGGAGATATTTAAAAGGTTATCAGCACTGATGGACCCCAGCACCTGCAAAAACATTTTCCATGGGGATCTTATTAATTCTCTGAGCACCCTGAAGTTTGTTCTCCTCATGTCCAGAGTTGGGGTTTTGCTGGCACTTTTCCTTCTGTCAGCAGAGATTTTAAACTTGACCTCTTTGTGACTGCTGTGGCAAAATCAGCCAAATATCAAAATATATATAGGCATCATGGATTAGACAATGAATTGGGGAATATCAGGTGTAGTTTGTCTTTTCAGTCTAGTAGTTTGTCATTCTCAAAGCTAAGAAGAAAACTGTGTAGTGTTACCAAGAAAAAAATTACTCATGTGCATGCAACTTAAAAACATCTAAATAAATTGTGATTGTTAAATTTCACTTTAAAATCTTATTACCTAGTTGAGCCAAATCTTACATCTACCTAAAGCAGAGTGCACTGTGTTTGTTTTAAAGTTGTGTTTGGGATATGTGGGGGACTTCTTTCTTAGAGGGACTAACCTTCTGCCTCTATATTTACTCTTTGAAAACAATTTGTGAAACAAAAGCATCTCCATACAACATTTCTGAACAGCATTAGCTCTACCTTTCTAGCCTTAATTTTGGGACTGAGACCTGGGTTTAGTGAAGCAGCTTTATGTATATTAGAATGCACCCAAGTCATTGCTGTGTGACCAGATCGAGATTCAGAAAGTTACTCTGTTTGTGCCTCTCCTGATTTATCTCTAGGTGATTTGAGGGCACAGTACCCACCTCCTTGTTGCAGAGGGAGAGTTATCACTTCTGCTTGTAAAACTCCTAAAAGATCTAGTGATGCAAACCACCATTCTAACATTTATTTTTATGGTGATACTTTTACATGTGTTTTTGGAGCAGTAGAAATTAAGGGTCATGGTTCAGTTTTATCATAGGCTTGCATGTCTTGAAGTTGTGGTCTTAATACCTAAGCCATTTTGAATTCAGTTTGGCTGAGACATGGGTTTTGATTCAGTATGCTTAAATTTCAGCATATGTTCAACTGAATGGAAGCTTTGGTGTACAGATAATGAGTCTAGATGTTACCATTTACATAATTCTTCCTCATTTAGGAAAAAAATCAAAACATGCATTAGAGGTGCTGAGTTTTCATTGACACTGGTGTGGGACTTGGGGTTTGGGGCCATGCACATTCTTGTTTGCTGTACATGCTTGTTTTGTTGAGTCTGTAAATGAAAGCTAAGGATTTATGCTGTGGTCTTGCAGATAGTTTTTTTTTTAACAAATGGTACTATTTGTGTTCTCCTATCTTTGTGTAATATTAGAAATCTTAAATACAAGGTGAACCTTGAATTGTTCAAAAATTAACCTTCCTAAAAAGATAAAATGTCTGCAGCAGAATATCTAAATTTTTTTTCTGTATCAGTCTTTTTCATACTAATATGCCATAGTTCCATTTGAATAATAAACTGACATTCATGTAACAAGAGGATGGTAGTTCAGAGGTTGGCATTTTGCAATAGCAGCAATAGAATGGGGAGACTGCAATCTGTCCTTTCCACTCTTCACTCTATTCTGTGTTGTCTCTGCAGCTGATATGGCCCTGTTCCAGCTTTGGCTTTGCCGCTGATAAGGATCTTTGAGCAATGTATTACTTCAGGACTGTACTTTGCCATTTGGGCCACATTACCTAGGTAAAATGTGGTGAGTTTTATAAAAAGATAAT
The DNA here is from genome assembly GCA_013396875.1 of Vireo altiloquus. Taxonomy (NCBI): domain Eukaryota; kingdom Metazoa; phylum Chordata; class Aves; order Passeriformes; family Vireonidae; genus Vireo; species Vireo altiloquus. Next base: position 58,323 of record VZRF01013001.1, on the reverse strand, counting down.
TCCATATTCTGTGTCCAGTTGGAAATAATTCTCTTAGGTTTGTAAGTCTTAGTCTTTTTTATTTTGATGTGGCTTTTGTATTCTTTTTGGAATAGTTTCTACTACATATAAAGTTTGTATCACATAGTTGATAAGCTTTGCTGACAAGAGCTTACTTAAAATAACATCTTTGCTTTATTAAAGAGATATTGTGTCTTTTTACATGAAAATAGATATTTTTAAGGAGATAAAGATGGTGGGATTGCTGACTAGACAAGCAGCAAGTATAACAGTTTTTATCTTCTGTCACTTAACTGCGCATTAAGGTTTATCTCAGACAGCAATAATAATACAGTTACAGGGATTTTTCTCTAAGTTTATTAGTAAAATTTGAAATGTGTCTATTTTTGAGGAGATCTAGGCCTGTAAAGCTCAAATCCATAACTGAGGTACAAAAAATAAGAGACAAATACAGTTAGATAAATATATCAAGCCCCATAATTTCTCTATGCAATTCAGATATATCTATATGTGTATCAGAATTTCTATTCCATTACTGAGCTTACACTCAGCAATATCTAAATTGCAGGAATCACACAGAGCTGAACATACTTTCAAAAGAGGTTGTATTCCTTTCCTTTTCTAAGGTAATTTCTCTATCAAATTCTCCTCCTTTGGTCTAGGACTAGAGGAACTTTGCCGTTGGATTTTTTGTGGCATCAAGGAGAAACTCTAGGAAATAAAAGGGAATGGTTAGTAGCGAAGATGGTTGTAGAAATCGCAAGGTATATCACCACTTTCAGATGAGTGGTTGCTCGCTGGTTGTACATATGACTCAGTAACATCCCCAGGGAAATGCTTGCCATGATCAGGCTTTGAGGACCAGGGATTACAAAGGCTTGTTTCTGACTTAAGTGAAGGGTATGTACAGACACTTGATCAAAAAGTAAGAACTATGCTGAAGTAGAGAATATTATCATCTGTCCAGGTAAATGGCTTCAGAAAAGCCAAAGTACCAAAAAGTCACCAGCTTTCTTTCTCCTTGGCTGCCCCTGCGTGCGTTTTCATGAGATTTTCTGGTGGAAAGGAACAGTCTTTAAAGGTGCCTTGTCCCATTTATTTGATGTTACTACATTATACTTAATGTTCATTATCTATTGTAACACTGTGTAAATCCACTTTTTACACATACCACCTCTTTTCCACATTCCTCTTGAAGGACAGTTCTCATGTGAGCCTTTAACAAGGCCTTGTTGCTTTGTTTAGACTCTTTAAACATGTGGCCTTCATAATTCAGGAGAGGATTTTTTCCAAAGAACAAACATGCAAGTCTTCATTGTATCCTAGGCATGAATTCAACAATATTCCAACCCATTAAGATTACCATGTTTGCCTCCACCATTCTGGATACTCAGCTGTTTCTTCAGTTTGGATTTAACATCTGGATATTTCTATCCCAGATGAAGTATCTGAGAAGTTGCAGTAGAGACCTGCTGTTGCAGGTCACCACCTTTCAATACTGCAACATCCATGGGAATATTCACAAAATTGAGGATGCCAATGGTAGTATGTGTACTAACAAAGGGCGTATTTGTCAGTTTGTGTGGACTACCCTTTTCCTCTCAGTTGGAATTCCTTATGAGCAAAGAAATATTTTCTAACAGCATATCAGATGGGAGTGCTCATAGGACCTTTGATCAGCTCCTGCCTGCCAAAAGACAGGTTCTTCTACCTTCAGTTACGGACAAGGCCTTGAACCCAGTATTAGTGGTCTACATGTGTCTGCAGTTAAGTGTTGTGCCTGTATGTGGCATCATTTGCCAAACTTTCTGTGTGGGTTGATAGCTGATGTCTTCTGTACACTTCGTTTCTGGAGGTTCTTGGGAATGGTAGCTAAACACAGTAAACATAAAGCATTTTCTCTTCTTGATGCTTGACAGCCTAAATTGATCTCAAGGATGAGCTCAGAGTTTTATCTGAATCAGTTGATTGACTTAATGGTATTCTTTCCAAAGCCCCTTTTATTGTTGACCTTGTTTCTGGACTCTAGCACTGTTATCTAGGAAAGAGCCAGCCCTTCATACCCTTCCCAGCTCTCTGAGAGTCTAGTTTGATTATTGAAAGGCTAAGTTGCCTAGTGAGGGAGTCTTTAAATGAATAATGGAGTTGGTTATGTATTGTCTCCATCTGTTAAGAGTTTGAAGGTGAGCATTTCCATCCAAGCATTAAGGCATACTCCAATATGCATTATCTTTGGCTTTCTTTAGAAAAGTACCAAAATGGGAAGTCTGTGAAGCATGAAGAAAAGCAAGCTGCAGACTTCTGTGAAATGTTGTGCCCGTGATAGAAGGGTGGCTTCTGATGCCAAGTTCAGGCTAGCAAGTAATTGTTTAAATGGTACAGGTGTTGCCCAGAGGCGGTTGCCAGTTACAGTGGAATATGTACTAACCTGTGCATGGAGTAGAAAAGTTGCATGCTACAACTGTAGTTCTTCAAGACATTAAAAGGATGGCAGTCCACCAAACAGCCCTTCTCCCATGCCTCTCTGAAAGGAGTGCTGAACTATGCAAGGAGTCAAGAGAAGGATCTTTCCTTTCCTAGCATAACAAGGTGGCCTAAAGCATCTGTACAGCAGTGATATATGTCACCATTGTACGGATACTTGACTTGAGGTATATGCAGACATACAGCTAAATTCATCCTGGGTGAGGTGCTTTGGAAGGCATTGTGAAACAGCTTCACAGTTCACACAAGAAACGGTCCTTTCCCTTTTCCCTGCCCTGCCTTGCTGTCTCTTTCCCGCTGAAACTCAATTTGTTGCTGGTTTTTAAGAAACTACTTTCTTGAGCCTGTCTAGCTGCATAATATTCATGTCTTGAAATTGGTGCTCTAAGTCTGCATAGAACTCACTTAACCATTATAAAGCATTTATAAGAGTTCAGGAAGTTAATATGTTCCTTCATTAACTTCTGGTTTAGTAATGTGGAATGAAAACAATAAAGAAAATTGGTATTCATTATTGTGTTAGTGTTAGTGTTAGATGTCAGACATGTAACTAGAACTTTCTGTATTGCCCAAATATTTTTCCCTCTTTCAGCATTGTGAATAGTAAATTTTTTTTGTGTTGTCAGTTTCTCAGTCTTTAGAAGAGTAGGATGAGAGACCCATTACATGGCCCAAAGGGTTTCCAGTCAAATCTTCATAAACTGAACAGATAAATATTATGTATTCTCCTTTTATAGCTACAGATATTGAGACACAACAGGCTTGCAACCTTATGGAAATACAGATGCTAATTCAGTAGCGCAGCTGGTTTACAATTTAGGAGGGTTTTTTAATAATTCTGTGTGTAAGCCATTTGACCATGCTTGTTTTCCTGTATCTTTCAGTAGGCAATATTTTAAGCCAGCCTATTTCTAAACTACTTACCAGTAGCTCATGCATCTTAATGCTGTTCCTGAAGCAGCTGATTATATTAACTGCACTAAGAACATCTGTAATAAAAAAACCCTGCTGTTTTTCTGAGCCATTCAGTCTAAATTGTTAGGACGCTGACTGTGGGTAAAAATGAGTGGAATATAATGTGAGTATTACAATATTCAAATATAAGTATATTCTGATATTTTATTGTACTTCAAAATAAGTATCAAATACTAGTTTTTCTTACTGTAATTACAACAGTTACATTTTAGACTCATTTTTCATCTATTGTTTGGATGTTTTGCTGAACTGTTGGAAAAAAGCTGTCCAAGTAGCTGAATTCCTTCTTCGTTGCTTTTACCTGATGGAATTGTGCAGTTGCTCTGTAATTTCAGTACAGCAGTATGCCTCTCTGCCAAACTGAAATGCTATGAAAAATTTAGTTATATATCACACTTACTTTTCTTTTAAGTAGCATTATTGGCCTTACTAATAGTGTGACTAACCTCATAATCTTCTGTCTCTTTCTCCCAGGAAATATGGCTCTGTTCTTCCCCATTTAATTTGGTGCCAGACCATGTAGTCTTTCTTTGAAGTTCTTCTTTATCACAGTGTTGTAGTATGGGGGATCTCTCTAGATCATTTCAATCTCTCTTCATATGTAAAGATAATGGTAACATCCACAATGGGAAACAGTAACTGTAAAAAAGCACACAGCTTGGTGTTTCCTTTTTTTTTTCCCTCCCAACTTCAACCATGGTCTTTCCTCTGAAAGAATGAAAACCATGGAGCTTATCAAAATAACTTACCTCCCTGGCTATTGATTGTCTCCTTTAATAGTCTGTTAGAATTAGATGGAGAAAATACATTTTAGATCTTTTGGTCTGCCTCCCTGCTAGTCCAGCACTGTTCCCTTCATTATGCCACCAAGTGTTTCTTCTAGTTTGTTGAGAAATCATTCCACAATTTCACTGTGAGAAAGATTTTCCTGATATGCAGTATGCATTTTCCCTTCTTTTCATTTAATCTGACTATTCGTAGTCATATTTTCCTATCATCCTGGTATTTCTCTTTCTTGCCATGTACTTAGATTTTACAAGCTTCCCTGCATGGCTGCTTTCTTGCTAGTACCATAACTGAGGCTAAATTATACTGGCATTCGGCATTTAATTTTTTTATATGTGTTTTTCTTCTAACCCTCTGTTATTTCAGTATCTTATTGAAATGATGTTGAAAATGATAGGGAAGATTGCAGACCTGAGTATAAGAAAGGCCTATAACCTGTGATTTTCTAAGATTTTCTTATTTCTCACTTCTACCATTGTTATTCTGCAAATGTATGCTATTATTGAGCAAACTTAATATAAGTTTAGCAAGTGATGTAATCTCAAGGTCACTTATTGCCTTTTACATTTGTTTCTCTTATTAAATGTATAGTCTTTGAACTATTTTTTCTGTTTCATTCACTGTCATTTTTATGATGATAATATAAGGGGGTTTTTTCACATTTTTCTTCATAGACACCTGAATCTGAAAGCCCTGTAGATTCTGTTGTATTATTTGTCTGTTCTCTTCAGTATTTACATCTATGGCCAGTTCAGGATTTTACGTCTTTGATTCTGCTAACATGATCATTAGTCTCTTTCAGTTTCTAACAGCAGTAACTCATGAGTTTGTCAAGAAATTTATTTTTTACAGTATGGTATTATGAGTTGTCTCTGTTGAACTTCAACTGAGGAGTTATTTTCCCATGTTCCTTGTATTTATTTATTTGTTTGTTATTTTTCATAAATCTACTCCACATTTGTGATTCTAATATCCTATGTACTTCTCCCCCATGTGGAAAATGGTTCACCACAGATATGTTGAGTAGTACGGTTCCTTAGTGGTGCTGAGATACCTGAACTGAATCAGAAATGGTGCTTTTCTAAGTTCTTCCTGACTTCATTTCCTCAAAGCTCAGTCTCTATCACAGAACACAAGTTCCAAAGCCAGTTGTGTCCATCCTTCACAAAGGTTTGTCTTCCAGTGAATACTTCCCAGCAGTTAAAGATCTCCAAAATGAAGAATACCCACATTAAAGGACTTTTCAGGTGTCTTTTCTCATCATTCCTGCTGAGTGCCTCTATGCTCAGACTGTAAGCTTCCTTGCACTTAAAGTGTTCTTTGATATTTCTATACATAATTAATCAGAAATTCAAAGCATGCAATAATTTCAACACTATTTATTGTTATATATCTCTTTTTGCTGCTCACCTCAGTTCAGAATAGAGGAAGGAAAAATGTAAGTATTTTAAAATAAAATACAAGGAAGTTTAAATATCATCAGCAAAAGCGTTTCTCTTCATGTTTTAATTAAGTAATATAGGTTGGTTTGTAAATAAATTCAGACAGGAATTATTTTGGTTTTATACCTTAAAATGTACCTCCAACTTTATTTATCAGTTCTCTAAGCTGGAATTATTATCTTAAATGATCGAACATTGACATGATTGCAATTTCATGGAAAACCAGAAAAAATACCAGTAAAAGTAAATTACATGGATTTATTGTGTCTTTTGTTTGCCTGGCAGCAGGGTAGGATTTCTTTAAAAAGTGTGAGTTTAGTTGATTTTTTTAAATGAAAGCCTCAGGATGCTAGATTCAGCTGACCATTGTCTTTGTGAGGGTGAAAGCACCATGCAATGACCTGTCAGCATTCTGCTGCAATGCCGTTGTGCATAATTACTGTTGCTTTACTGTTGACCTGCTGACTGCCCTCAGTGCCAGAGTATACGTATCACAGCTACCTTTTGCAAGTTTCAGTACACTTATTCACAATATTCTTTTATTGTGTAGTAAAATAGTACTTTGGTTTTTAGAGGCTCTCCTCTGGTACAGAGGTAAAGTTTTATCAGAGGCACTGTTGATTCAGAGGTTCTGTGTGAATGCTGATCTTTGTATGTTGGGTCTGGTTTTGGTGGGTGTAGTGTGTTCACAAATCCTTTTAAAATAATTCAGAATTGTTTTCTTCGTAGTTTGAAAGAGAATCAAATCCAGACCATCCTGAGCTGTATGTCTCTTGAAAAACAACAACAAAAATCAGCTACAAATCAGTACTCAGAGGTCAGAAATTTGCAGGGTTTTTTAATCTCCAGATCTTAAAAAACATGTTCTACAGTGCTCTTTTTAAACCCAGTTAGCATTCTCTGTGTTAGTCTTATCTCCTTCCTTTATGGTTACTTTATGCACTCCCATTTTCTTCTCTTGCATTCCCACATTGTCCAGCTTGGGGTGTTTTCTCCTTTCCTATTTGTCTTCCTCCTTCACTGCAGAGCACTGGGCATCCAAAGGCAAACAGCATCCATGACTTCAATGATGAGGTGAAGCAATCATCTTCAGCATTTTCATTTATTCCATTGGTTCTCATGAGTTTGTGGAAATCTGTTCAGGGCATTATTTCTTTGGGATCTGAGTTATATCTAGAGAAGCAGAGCTGGTAAGTGCACCTCATTGGTGTTAGGTTGGTTCAGTAGTGTGGTCAGCAGAAAATCTCCCAGTTGTCCTTACCATGCTTTCACTATTGTCTCAGAGCACTCAAACAGTAGGCAAAGTGGATTTCTGGCATATGAAACCTAGCCAGAAAGTTCACTTCACTTGAATTTGTGTAGTGTGGTGGATATTGTCAGAATTGACAGTTTTGCTCTACAAGGCCCTGGCATTGGGCTGTGCTGGTTGCTGATACCAACCTAATTGCTACTCTGCTAATGAGAACCATCTTCGCGTGACCAGTTCTGTGGTGGGTCACTGTTGTTTGTGGTTTGTTAGCTTTGTTGACTTAATTGAATTGCACCTGGCAAGAAGAGGACATAGCTGTGCAAAAATAAACACAGATACCTGTTAATGCCAGAGCAGGCTCTGGAAGAACATTATCTTTAATAAGAAGTTATTTTTACCAGTAAAAGAAGACAGTGATGTAAAGCAGAAAAAATAGAGAATCTCTCCTATTATTAGTGGTGTGAAATATAAGATTGCCAAGCAGGAAATTGTTAAAACAGTTGTATAGCAGATCTGGTAATGCTAGTGTTCTTGCTAAGCTAAAAGTTCAAATTCAGAAGAACTGCAGTTACAGTGTCTTTAAGAAGGATTCAAATGATGATAAATTTCAAATGTAGTTACTAGTCTGTTAGTTATTGCATTGTAGGTGAATATTGTATTAAACTTGTACATAAACTGAAGAAGAACATATGCTGCTTATAATATCTTCTCCCTGTCTCATTTTTCCTTTTCAATTTACTTTTTTTATTGCAAATGAGTAGTGCAGAGCCACATAATAAATGTGTTGGTGAAACTCTGCATTGATGACATAGATGCGTGAATATTTCACATGGCAGAAAATGCAGAAGATTTCCTCAAGTGTTGCAAAGAAAGTGTTTAGATTTTCATAGCAGCTTTCAGAGTGGGAGCACAGTATTTAAATATTTTTCCTCTATTAAGATTTTTGTCAGTTCTGGGGGAGAACAACCCATCTTTTCCACGTGGCCTGATAATGTAATACTTGCTGTGCTCATGTCAGTGTTGCCATGAGCTTTCACTTACTGTTACAGAACTCCAAACCAGATTGTAACAATACACCGTTTTGAAGCCATGACCTTGAAGCCATATGGAGGAACAGGACGTTCAGGTCTTCTGTATGCTTAAGAAAATACTGAGGCCAAAGCTAGTCAGCTCTTTGGTGAATGACAGTTTAGCTTCTGTTTTTCTGACTAGTATCTCAAAAGTACAATTTCAGGGTAAGCTTGTGTCAGCTGCCAGACAGCTAGCCTGCAGAGACTAGCCTCTGCTTTCCTGTGTTTCCAGGCAAGAACACATACAGCTACAGGGATGGAGGGAAGAGTCTCACCTGAGATACACCACTCTTGGGTGTAATACCTTAACACAGGTCCAAGCTTCCTTTTTCCCTGCACGGACAGGGCACAAGCAGTTTATATGTTATGAAGCAGTCTCCCCGTGTGTATATTACTTTTTACATAAAGACAGCCAGAACACATTCTCTAACCCTGAGGGCAGATGGCATGCTTTGACTCTTACGTGTGCAGGTAAACTTTTTCCTCCTTCTCCTGTTCTCCAAAACAGAGGGAGGCTGCCTGCTTGGTGCTGCCTGCTGGGGATGGTCTGAGATTCTGCTATGAATACCTTTGCTGTATTTGGAGAATATGAATTGATAGTGAGGTAGGGGATGTGGCAATATGCCAGAGCTTGAGCTGGTGTCTCTGCACAGTTTAGTGGGGTTGCAGCCTATGAGGCTGTGCCACAGCTGGAGTCATTGTTTCCTGCAGGCAGAAAAGGAGTATGTCATGTTTACACCTATTTTCAAGCCAGTACCTAACCTAGCAGTAGTAACATAGCCTACAAAGTCTTTATACATCAAATTGCCTCTTGCAATTCTAACTGGGTAAAAGAGGTGATTTTAACTATGCTGCAGGAGGGATAAGAGTGGAACATGTTTGTGAAATGCTATACAAAAGTAAGGGACAAATAATTAAAAAGAATTCATGTCTCATAACTTTGTAATTTATATTACTGATGGTAAAAAGGGACAATTTCAACAGGGGAACTGAGAATGTGCAGTATACTGGCATTTTTTCCAGCTAGAACAATATTTCTGTAGGGCATTTTGAAATATGCAATGACTGAATCTGAAGCTAATGCATGGATGTGCAGTGCAGGGTTTTTTTAGATGTAATTTGGAGAAAGGGACAGGTGACTAAGGTATGAAGTTAATGAAGTGGCACACCTAAGTGGTTAGTTTTTTCTGTTTATTTAAAGAGAGACTGCCAGCTTGGACTACAGGCAATTTACAAAAAAATGTGTAGACGTATACAGAAAACAGCACACTGCTCACTGGTTTTAGTGGCTCTCTAGTTTATTTTCTAATGAATGTGATTTTTCCCCATCTCTTCAAAATCTCAGTGAATCTGATCATGCAAATATTCAAATACTGTGTGATTTCTCTGCACATAGTTTTATGTATAAAGTTATGCATTTGCCTACATACCTGTTACACTGGAGCCTGAATATTTACGAAGGGAGTCAGAGAAATGAATTATGCATAGCATAGAGAGATGTCAAACCACAGAAAAAACCTATTAGAAAAAGAGGCCAGGAAGGGAGGAATATGTTTTTCTCCAGTCTCTTGCAGTTTTAGTAAAGCTGGATGTCAGATACAACATGATGAAAAAAACGGTAGAAATGTTAGCTCCTGTTTAAGCACTCGTAATTGTTTCAGCTGTTAGATGCTATACTTTGACGGACCTTTCCTGGCATGCACAGAATTATTTAAAATTTGTTTTATGAGTAGTAGTACGGAAAACGTTGTGTTTTCCACTAGTTCGAGAATCACAGGATCAACTTGATTGGAAAAGACCTTTAAGATCATCAAGTCCAATGTGTGACCTAACACCACCCTGTCAACTAAACGATGGCACTGAGTGCCACATCCAGTCTCAAAACACCTCCAAGGAGCGTGACTCCACCACCTCCCTGGGCAGACCATTCCATCACTCTCTCTGTGAAGAAGTTCTTCCTTATGTCCAGCCTAACCCTTCCTGGTGCAGCTTAAGGCTGTGTCCTCTTGTCCTCTTGTTGCCTCCTGGGAGAAGAGACAGACTCCCACCTGGCCACACCCTCCTTTGAGGCAGTTGTGGAGAGTGATAAGGTCTCCCCTGAGCCTCCTTTCCTCCAGGCTAAACACCCCCAGCTCCCTCCGCTGCTCCTCACAGGACTTGTGCTCCAGACCCTTCACCAGCTCTGTTGCCCTTCTCTGGACGTGCTCCAGAATCTCAACATCCTTCCTAAATTGAGGGGCCCAGAACCAGGCACAGCACTCAAGGTGCAGCCTCACCTTCAAGACTGACTTCCCTGGTCTTGCTGGCCCCACTATTCCTGACACAGGCCAGGATGCCCTTTGCCCTCTTGGCCACCTGGGCGCACTGCTGGCTCTTGTTCAGTCTGCCACTGTCCCTTTCTGCCTGGCCACTGTCCCACCACTGTCCCCAGCCTGTAGTCCTGCAGGGGGTTGTTGTGGCCAAAGTGCAGGACCCAGCACTTGTCTTATTAAACCTCCTATCATTGGATTCGGCCCATCAATCCAGCTTGTCCGGGTCCCTCCCAGAGCCCTTCTACCCTTCAGCATATCAACTCTCTCCCCTAACTTGCATTACAGACTGTTGTAATTTACAGTTACAGTATAGTGCCCCATAAGGGTCATGTTAAGCTTGCTACCACAATTCACATGTTGCTGTTTGCTAATTTTTATTTCCGGGTTTTTTAGTATTTACTGTAGAAAATATATATTTAATACTGCTTGTGGACAGAATTTTCTAGAAATATTTGACTGGCAAAAGTAGCTAGTAAAAGAAAAATCCATTATTATTGTTATTATAGTTACTCCACGGTGTCCCTTTCAAGTTTGGTCCTTAATATTCAGAAATCTGTGCAACCAGGAGAAAGACTGTACATTGTCAGGTCTTGTCACAAGCAGCTTCTTTCAAGGTAGGACTCTTAAATGATCCTGTAATTGACATATTCATACTACCCTGTTGCAATCCTGTTTATGCCCAGAAGAGCAAAGAAAACTAAATCGCCGTGCATAAACCAGAAAGCACTTAGAAGGCTCAAAATATTCCCAAAAATGAGATTAAAACCAAACGAGATTAAATGTTGATGCCAAAAAATTGAGTATTTTATTTAATAGTAAAGAGGCAAAGAGAAGGAAAGAGAAAAGAAAGACAGACAGACATAGATAAAGAAGTGTGCGTGGGGGGTGGGGAGACAGGGAGAGAGTGACAGGGGTCAGGTGAGAGTACATCACCCACTCAGGGGTCCCAGTGACGTCTCGTTGCTCGCCTCCATCTGCTCTGCCGGTGGTCAGGGGCCCCCATTGCTGCCGCCACACACCGCAGAGTGCAGAATGCCATGGATTGGGCACGCTTTGGGCAGGAGGGAACGCCCGCGTGCCTCCCTCGCAAGGGTCAGTGTGACCCTGTCCCTCACAACGCTGAGGGTCTGTTCCATCATCTCTGGTGCTCTGTGCAGGGCCTGGGGACCCCTCTGAGGGGGTCTTTGCTGGGCCGTGTCAGCCCCTCTGCTGCGGATCAGCTTTTCCCCCGGGCGAAGGGCCCTCAGCCGGGCTCCTCGGCACAGGTCACTGCGCCTCTCACCAGAGGCTTTTCCAACACACCCAAAGTCTCTCTCCCCCACCCTTTGGTGCCCTTTGGTGCCCTGGGGCTGTGGGCTCCACCTTAGCGGTATTAAGCTTACGCTTTGTGAATATTCTCAGCCCTTTATCTTATCTTCATCAGCAAGCGTCCAGGGCCTCTCAGAGTCCCATTCAGGGTGTGGTAGTCTTCTCTGCAGCTTTTGTAATACAGTTTTAAAAGTCCTTCATGAAAATGTTTTAGTCATAAACCATAATATTTCAATCTCTGACATACCCCCAGTGAAAAAAATCTTACTCAACGGACAGATGTGTTAGAGGAATTCTTTGCTTTAGTATCTTAGAAATCTGCCGTAAGGAACTCTTTTCCTTTGCAATTTTACTTCACCGTACATTTTATAAAGCAAAGTTTAATCGTAAAAGTGTTGACTGTTAAACTGCATGGTTCTGAATACATGTGCAATGTGGTTTCCTACAGAATTTCACAATTTTTCGTGGAAACTGTGTAAAATGCATCGTAGAGGATTTGACATTAGGTCAATGCTCAGTCAAGTTGAGACTACTTTTTCCAGGAACTGAGCAGCATATTTCTTCAGAGAGACTGAAATAAAATGCAGACTTTACACCTTTACAGTATAATATTCCTTATAATCTGTTTAAACTTTATTAGATGTTTCTAAGATTCTCATTTTGTCCTCTTCGCTGATGGTGTAATTTTGAAAGGCACTAAGATATGGACTAAAGGGAAAGTACATTTTAAAATTCTGTTCATATTCTACTCTGAGCCATGACATCAATGCATAAGGCACCTGATGCATCCTTTCTTTTCACTGTAACATCATAATTTGCTTTCATTTTGTTACATCACCGCTGGTATACCACTGGAAGTAAATCATGGGGATCATCATAATTTGTAGGTCCTTTAGCTAATCAGTAATTTCTGGTTGCAGGAAAGAAATTAACAGAAACTTGAAATTTATATGAGATTTTTAGCTCTAAATAAGGAAAACACATTCCCAGTTGCAGAAGTTGCGTGTTCTTAAGAGCTCTGCTGTTGCCATTGATAGATTCAGGATCTTCCAGTAGAATACAACCACATCTCACCTGTTTTTAACTGATTGGAATGGCTCGTTTGTCATCAGGTATTTTATACTTTGATTTAAATAGTATTGGCAACTCCCGTATTTATTGATGATGCATGCCCTTATCTGAACCTCTTGCCTTATAAAAATCGTAAATAAAAATAAACTAGCATATCAGTTTTAGATCTTCATAGGGTTGGTTTTTTTTTTTTTAATTTTCATACAGAAATTAATATTTTGTTATAAAAAAGGTTCTAGTCTAGGACAGCTAGAATTTGCTATGGCACAACATATTCTTCCTTCCAGTAACTCTCAGGATACATAACGATCCTTCCCAAACAAACTGCTGTGCCTGAACTCCCTGGAAAGTGTTTGCAGATATCTGTATGTCAGTACTGATGATTTCTCTCAATCTTTTCTGTAACTGAAATACTGGTTTGAGGTATCGGGAGACTTGCTTCTGTTAACCTGAAACAACAGAGGGTGCTCTTTCATACTGCATACTAAGATGCATATTTCCATAGAACTTACATCTTTGCTTTCTCTTAGCTCATTATTTCCATGCTGTTTGCTTGAATATCTCAATATCAAAGGTTTTAAGTCAAATGTGACTGCATTAATGCTTGTAAGTTTTCTGCCCATCCTTCCCAAGTGGCCCAGAATGATCAGAGTTACCCTTCTTTTTTTTTTCCTATACTGAGGTTCAGAATTTCTATAATAGAATAGAGTATGCAAGTCTTATTCTTTCATAGTACCATTGGATCCTTTTTGTGCCATAAACATTTTATCCAGTCTGCCTATTGGCAGGTAGCTTTTGGATTTATTGACAGCGAAATCCAGTTATACCTTCCTATTTGTCTTGTTGTTCATATTCTCCAAGTAGTTAAATAATAGAGCTGGGAGATCTGGGTTGTGTTCAGACCTCTGTCATACAATTCTTGTAAAGGTAATTCTCTAAAGCTTCATTTTTTCCATGTGTAGAATAGGAGGAATGATAATTGTATGCCAGCTTTCTTCTGGTGGGCAGAACATTCAAAAGTTTCTCTGTTCCCATCATACTTGCAGTTCTACTTAAACACGCTGCTTGCAAAGGTCTGTGAAGAATTTTCCACACTGGCTGCTCATCATTCCCAAGAGCCAACACTGAGGATGTGGAAATGTTTCATCTTTAGCACTATCCGTGCTTCTTGGGATAGTACCCACTTGGAAAGGAGTGAAAAGCAGCAACTGCTGGTTATGCCATATTGGGCTAGCAGAAAATGTGGGACTGTGCAGGCAGTGCTAAAGAGGAGAGCGGCGAAGAGAAGCAGATCTGGGAAAGCTGTTGGGATGGGCAAGGTTGCATTGGATGATGCAAAATGATTTGCCTCATCCTCTGAAAAGCTGCAATATCCAACTACCTTGCCATAGTCCCAGCTGCTAATATAAAGACCTGCCTTTCAGTACTGCTGGTAATAGAAAGGACGCAAAATGATGTGAAATAATTTTTCTTTTAATTTATTATTTTATTACATAGCACTGGCTAGGGCTTAGTTTTCCTATTGCAGCACAGGCATTTGGGGAACTCAGCCTTTCTTATTTCTTCCATTACTAGACATCACTGCTAGTTCTTTGTGAGTTTTGTAGGTAATGCATATAAATGCCCATTCCCAACCTGGAGCGAGCTGCTTTGATGTTCACTAGTACTCCAGACTCTTAAAAATACCATTTATCAAAGAACAGTGATCACTCTCTCTCAGTGACATTTCTAAAATAGTATGAAATCCAAGGAGGGCAAGAGGCATAACAGGCTTTCGGAGTTGAAAAGTGGCTTGTGCTGAGATATAGGGAGTTCATACTTTTATGAAATGAATGTTTTACAAAACTGAAAATATGAAAGTTTTTTTTTTGCTTGGGAGTGGCATTAATTTTGGTTCCTGCTGTTTAATAAAGGCAAATGAATGCACGCTAGAGCGGTTGCAGAAACCATAGAATATAGTATCTCCAAGAGCTAGCTCATTTTCTTAGATATATTTCTTGAAATAATATGAGAAATTTTACTTTCAAAAATTGAATTTTAAATAGGTTAAGGAAAAATGTTCTAAATGTATTTTGTCTTTCCAAATCTTTCTGTTAATATAGATACAATTAGCACTGACAATATATTTTGTTTGCACCTTTGTCCAAGGAGACTGTTTCATATTTCTCTTTTTTACTGTTGTTGTATTTTGTTTGGTTTCTTAGAAAAATACAAAAGAAAGGAAAAAAGTATAATGCAATCCAGTATTTGCATGCAAAATTGTGTCTTCAAAAGTGCTGTTTGGTGTCTCTTAAAACTGTGTCCTGTCTGCGCAGACCTAATTGCAAGACCAAGTGCAATATACTTATGGCAAAAATACCCCACTGGCTTTTTAGAAGGATCATTTCCAGTGGCTTTTTTTGCACTCTGGTGCAAAACCAGCCGCTCTGGTTTATCAGTTTCCCATATGACAAAATACTGTTTCTTAGAATATGTATGTGTTTAGCTTTTTAGTTTCAAACTTATTTTGAAGTACTGTAAAACTCAGGAGAGACATTCCTAGCTGTAAATCTGTTTCACAGAAATGTTTGATAGATTTAGCCTACTATTGCTTGTGGGTTTTTTTTCTTTAAATATTGAATATGAGACAAATAATGTAGCCTGACACATATTTAGATCAGTCTACTGTTTTGTTGTGTTTGATCACTTACGTGCACAATTTTTGCTTTGTACACCTATAAAAGGAGTGTAGGAGCACATAAGTGATTTCAATGATAAACAGTGTAATTAAGCAGTGTTTTTTTAAAAAAGATTTCATCTTGATATCTGATGCTGGTTATTGTGGAAATACACAGATATTTTAATCTACAAGTGGAAAAACATTGATCTAAAATAAATGGCATTTATTAAAATGTTATGCAGAGATGATGTTAGTGGCCAATAAAATTTGGTTTGTATCTTATTTAAATAGCATACCCGTTCTGTACTTTGTGGATATGTTTAACATCTGGCATACAACAATTCACAAATTCTAATCAGACAGATTTGATATATAATTGATATGTTATATAGGTTGCAATGCAGATTCAGTTTTAATAGTGCAACTATTGAAATTAGTATTTTCAAAAATTACTTTACCATAGAGTAGTTACAAGACAAATAATGTGTTTAATTCAACTTGTGTTAGGTGCAGGTGAGAAAAATAACTGTAATTTCTATGAGTTACTTTAAGAAGTGTATCAAATGTGTGGATTCATGGTGTGCAAATAATGTTAGGGGATTAGAGGGTGTTGGAACAGCAGTACTGTTTAATACAGCAGCATTATAAAGTCAAAACTAATTTTTAAATTTCTAACAATGTCTTAATGGAAAATTCAAGTAATTTCAACTATATCTGTCAGTATTTACAGTGTATCCTGCATAATATTAAACAATAATAAGGCCTGAAAAACTAGCAGGAAAGCTAGCATACAGCCCAGCATCCTAATTTCTCTTAGAATGCTTACCATTTTTGCTTATTTTACCCTGCTATTGATATCCACTTGGCAAGCCTGGGAAGCAAAAAGGGGAAAAAAAATAATAAAAAAAAAATCTTACATATCCATGATCAAAAATGAGCGCCTGATGGCCTGAAGGTTGAAATAATTATCTCTGGTGGCCGTGCAGATCTCAATGTCAAAGCTAAGAACCACAGGGCAGCAGAATTAAAGCTTGAAAACTGGCATGAGCACAGACAACTGCTTGAGGCTCTTTATTACTGTTTGATACAGCAGTTCTTTGTTGGAAATCTTGTTTTTTTAGGTTCGAAAGCAACTGTGTGTGTCTAATCTCACATTTTCCTTTATCATCAATTCCATTCCTCTGATATTTACAAAACTAAGCAACATCACATGTGTTTATCCCTATTTCTGAATTAGTCTATATGAGGCTTTCTGCTAATCTGCAGATAGGTGGCACCGTTCATACAGATTGGAAAAGCAGAACTCTCCCTGTTCACACTATTCCGTGCTCTAAATTAACCCGTCACTTTATTATTTGACAAGATCTTCATTTTTATTCAT
>VZRF01013001.1:1586-36586 GCA_013396875.1 Vireo altiloquus | reverse complement strand
GCTGTGTTTTTTGTATACAAAAGGGTCACAGCAGATAAAAATATTTGTTACCATGAGGTAGTGTAGCGTTCTGTGATTATAAAGTTAATCTGTTTGAAAATTTTTTGCATATAATGAGCAATATAAAGTACAATATTTTTGTGTTCTTAGGGACTTCCACAGCCATGATTTTACCAACACAGCTGTTTGACCCAGTGACATCATGTTTTGCATATTTCTGCATTTTAATGAGTTAGTCATTTAAAAGGTTACAAAGAAACCATAACTCATAAGTAATTAAATTATTTGGCAGAAGTATAAGAAGGTCTTCTGACATGGGAAGGTCACTGTGGGAAGGAAGAAGCATCAGTGTACTGAATTGCACCTGTTCGTTGAAGATAGGTGCAGACCAGAAGCTTTACTGTTAGGTTACAATTGTCTGTTTTCTCAGGGAATGACTAAATACATGCACATACTAAAAGCAGCTGAATTCTCTGTCATTGAGATAGAGAATTTCTCGTCACAAAACACTAAATGGGAGTTGTCTTTCAAGACTTTGGATAACTTCAGTACTTTACAGAAAACACTTATGTTCATGATGTGTTTTTCATTTAGGATACTGAAATACAGACCTACCAAGAGATTGGCATTTAATCTTTTCCCATGGTAGTTTAATACATATAAATTTCTGGAAATTAAAGGTAAAGTATAAGATCTTGGCATCCTGAGTTGCCTTTCTTCAACTAAATATATTACGAATCAGAAAAAACCCTGAGCCCATTGAAATATCTGGATTGCAGAAAGAGATGGTGTTTACAAAGGTTTTACACTATTAAAAAAGCAAAACAACTAAGATTTGTTGTAGAATAAATTTAGTTACTTTTTTTTGTTGTGTTACATAGGAAATACACACTTAACTACTATTTGGGGGTATATTCATCATGAAGTGCTAATGAGAATAATCAAGACATACTGTGACATTTTCAGGGAGGAGGCAAAGTGTATTGAAAAGTGAATTTGCAGTTGAGAACTTTTACTGTCAGCTAATGTGATGCTTGGAAATACCATAGAAACATTAAAAAAAATCCTGCAATCCAGCTTTGCATCTGCACCTTATTTGAGCATAACTTTCAGTAGGTAACTGATAATCTCCTTGGTTTCCTTATTGATAGATTGGTTAGAATCAATAATTACTTGTTATTCATGTAGGCTTTATTAAAATTACTTTATTTAATTTATTTCTGGTTTGTTGCTTTCAAAAGGTTGTATATAAATGTAAATAATATTTTCATTAAAATATTAGTTCTTGTTTCTTGTACTGCTCTGAAGCATTCGAAACTTTTGTTGGAAAATAGATTAACATAGATTTTAAGGCAGTAGGGGAGATGATGAACTTTTAGAGTACAGACTTTAATTACAGAAGGGGTTCCTACAGGATATCTTGAGGACAAACTGATGGATTAATTCTTTTCCAGGTTGTATAGACCCCAAAGCTGTTTGCACTTAGTGAAGAAAAGCAGAAGCTGGTTTTACAGCCTCGGCAGTTGTTATGGACAGATTACTTGCAGCCTAGTGTCCCGCCTGCGTGGCTGGTGTGGATTCACTTCCATTCAGTCTCCAGCAATTTCTCCAAATAGCCCAATTTCTCCCACATCAGGGAGAGGTGGTGAGCCTGATGTTTATTAAACAATGTTTAAAGCAGTAGTTGAACATGAATATAGTTCTTTCTGTTAATTCACAGAATTAAATTAATGCTATAGCATAGTTTCTTCTATCTCACTTGACATGAGAAATAATTTTCTGCTGCAAATCCTAGTGAAACTAGTGCTTGTAAAGGCATGGAAGTTCCCTACAAAAAACACAGTAAACAACTGAGCATGTAAAAATCCTTTTAACTCATGGATGTTTTTATTCAGTTTTGACCTTGTGAACAAACAGCATAAAACAGGGTTGCAGAACTAACACATAGACATATTTGGGTTGCTAATTATAGAGAGATGTAAAACATTAATTCTTTTCAAAACTTTTCAACAGTAAACTCAAAATGTGGGAACAGCTTTTCTGGTAGGTTTTTGTAGCCTTGAACATTGATTTGTTTAGTATAGCTGCACTAGCACCAAATTAACAAACAGTAAAGTAAGACATAGTCATGGCATGTTTAATAATTTCCAGCATAAAGATTGTGAAATAAGATGAACATAGTTCTGCATGCAAATAAATTTGGACGTAATGCAGTGACGAATTAGAAGGCAGTAACTGAAAGGAAATGAAGAGTTTATTGTTTCTATAGCTCTAATATCCATTAAAAGTTAGTTACACAGCAGGTGGCAGTTTGGATAAGTGTAAAGTGAATGTTTTGAAATAAATAGCAGCTGGGTGACCTGGGTGTCAGGGCTCTAGACAAGGGTGTGTGTTTGTCAATATATCCTACATGTTTTACAGACTCCTCAGGGACCAGGAGAAGATACAATTTCACCTTTTCTGTGCCAAAACATTTTAATTATATCTTCTTCCAAGTACAGCGGTTCAGTAACCAAGGAGCTGACATTGATGCATGTGTTGATAAAGCTGCAAACATTCAAAATGAGATTAACAAAGATTTTGAGGAAAGGGTGACAGCTAATTTTGTACAGTATTCTGCATCTAATTCAGGTCAGTGTAATGATAGAATATTTTATAACTGCTGTGTCATGTAGAAAGACTTTTATGATGCTTTGTGTATTTAAAGATTTGTGTATGAAAGTACAGTTCTTTATACATTGTTCAAGCAGGTTATAACTACTTTATTGAACATCTATTGGCTGTAGGTGTAAACAAGAATAAACTTAAGCATTTAGAAGGAATTTCACATATCCGTCTGCATTAAGCACAGTAATAAGTTCCTTTTGTCTAGTTCGCCTTCTAAATATTGACTTCAGATGTGAAATGGAAGCAAAACTGCCACGCGCATTTTGTGGCGTCCCTTAATATTTGCAAAAAAATTGGATGGAAAGTTATAGTGAATGTATTTAAATAATCGACTGTAGTTTCTTGGTATTATGTCCAGTCTTTTGAGAACATCTCCGTGTATTTCTGCTCTGTTCTCCTCCTTGTTTGAAGATAACTCACATTCTTCCACTTTTCTTTTTGTTTGCGAAATTTTCTCCTCTTTTTTTATCCACTCAGTTCTCCATCTGCTTTCACTTTTGTTTGCTTGGGCCGTCTCTCATCCCAACTTGATAATGAGGAATGCAGTGTGACCCTGACCTCTATCAGCCCATGCATGACCTTCTGACTCACCCACATAACCTTTGGCCTTCTCTTTGACAGCTTGATTAATTACCCTGTGTTATGATTTATGAGTAAGTGCTATGTAAAAATAATAGACAACAGGTGGTCCTCTAAAATCTTTTTGTGGCACATTTTCTTTTCCTGCCTAACCTGATGAGCTGTTTTAAGTTTGGAACTTAGTGGGACAAAGTGTGTTTGGCAGAAGCATGGCATTTTTACACACTTGGACACAGTGCTGGAATTCAGGCGGCTGAGGTATATCTGGGATGGAAATATTGCAGTGTTAGCAGGGTGCAGTTGCCAAAATGTACATTGGGTGGAAACAGAAGTGGAATCAACTGACATTTCAGGCGTTTCAGTCACAGGTCACGTCTTGAGAAAATTGCTCAAATAATGGAGGGGGCATTTTTCAAGCTGAGCTGCATCTCCAGCAGCTATGTTTACTTTAACGCTTCAGTAGTGACTTCTGATTGGTTGTCATGACCTCATCCTGCTGTTGCACCTACAGTGTCGCAATAGTGACATAGATGTACCCTTCTCTTAGTAAAGATGGGAAATTAACAGGGTGCATACTTCTTTCAGAAAGATGAATGGACATTACTGTGTCTGTTTTAACCAAAGGCAGGTTTAAGAGGAGTGTGCTTTGAGTTGCATTTCCCCAAGGAATTAATTCTGGTCTTGCTGCCAATCATCCAAATAGAAACCTGAACTTGAAAATTCAGGTTAATCAAGTGCAGGAAAATTATCTCTTTCAGATCCTTTCTCACAGTCCAAAAAGTTAGTTACATGGGTCAAAAGATACCTCTCCAGCTCTGACGTCTCTTGTCACATATGGTGTCCCACCCTAGTGGATTAATATGCACATCTTAATGGTTTCAGCTCATTGTTCATGTGCCAGGCAGGAGAAGTTTCAAAAGATTTGGAATTTACCTCAAATACTTTGAAGTTCTTGTTTTTAGCCTTACCCTTGGACTTCCAGTAAGAGGCAGAAAGTACTGCCCCATTTCTGGCTCATGTATTCCAATGGAAAAGGCCCTTCTACATTGTTCTGTCTTAGTAGTAAAGGTATTGTAACTGAGATTCATGATTCTTTCCAGCTCTTGACTTTGTAAGCCTGTTTTTCCTTTCATCATCACAATCCTCTACCTCCACAAGTAGCAATCTGGAGAATGGTAGGTGCTGGTGCAGATTAAATTTACTTACCTTGGAGCATTACCATGTGGGGGGAAGAGATGTTAATTGGGTGCTTTAGTCTGAGAGAGAAACTGTAATTTTGTAGATTGGAGGCTGTGAGTTTTATGGTCAGTGTCTGGCCTAATTATAAGGTCTTATCGCAGGTACACTGATGGCTGAAGATTGGTGGGGAAGGAGGGCGTAGTTGTCCTTAAAGCTTAGCATTTTACTATGAAAAATGTTTTTAGAGAGTGGCTTCTCTTTCTGTGTACACTGGACACACAGGAGAAAACTATTACATTGAAAACTATTGTTATTACATAGAAAGCATACCTAATGTTTGCATACCACCTAAGACCACTGAGGGTGGCAAGATTTAGAAACCGTCCTACATGATTGGTACTTACTTAAGTCATAGGTCACTATGTTTTAATAATGATGTAAGCTCATGGCTAAAATTGGTATTTTTAATGACATCGATGTGTTTAGTATTGCTGCACTAGCACCAAATTAACAAATAGCAAAGTAATACATAGTAACGGCACATTTAATACTTTCCAGCATAAAGATACTTTATATGGTGAAAAAAGATTAATACAGTCCTGCATTCAAAAAGATATTTCTGAACATGGCTTTCATTTTAAAGGATGCTTTTTAATGAATGTGATTTTTGTCTATGTTAACAGTTATGCCAAAGACTGTATCTTAAAGTTTGCTAAAGGCCTTTTTTTGAGATATTAGTGGTCTTGTGTTTTGAGTTTTGCATTGACTTGCGCTCTTCTCAAATTCACTGCATTAGAGCTCCACCTTTTTTAAAATTTTCTGATTGCATTCAACTTCAATGGTGCAGCTACACCCACATAAATTACATTTTAAAAAAATTAATTGGAGTTAAAAGCCACATTGTTTACCGTGATGTTATTTAGATCAGAGTATTTCTTTTCAGTAGCAAATGCTCAGATAAAGGCTGAATGAGAGAGGTTGTAATTGGGCATATTTTACCAGTCATTTTGTTTTTCCATGTTGATTTTTATGTGTCACTCTCAAATTTTCTTTCTGGTGCCATTGTTTTCATCTTGAAATTTAGGATGCAGAAGTACAAGGGAAAGGGAGATACACAATATCATGCAAGCAAAACTGTCCAAAAAGAGATTACTTTTGAAAGAGAAATGCTTTCCCATAACTGAGTGGAAAAAAAAATCTTATCTCAGTTATTATAAACTTATTTTAATTCTGCTGATGGGAAAGGCCTACTATCTGGGAGAAATTATTAAAAAATATAACTGTCATGTTACAGTGCTTAAAATATATTTAATAAAAATCCTTTAGTTAATTTATAAAATAGTGAATTTAAAAATAGAATCATATTTCACCTGTTGATATCTATGTGAAAAATTGACATTATGTCCTCATAAAATGAGACAAATGAGTCATGTAATTTTAAGTTACATAATCAATAACTTAGATAAATTCTACTTCTTTGATGATTTGTGAGTCTGTTTTGTGATCAGGTTAAAGTGGATAGAGATTCAAATCCCGGTAACACTTGTAGATCTGTAATAAACACATGAATTTTGCATTTCACATTGTATAGAAAGCAAAACAAATCAATACACAGAACGTCTCTGCTCAAAACAAGCAGGTCAAGAAGATGAAGAGCCCCAAAACTACCAGCCTGTCAAGTACTGCAAAAACTGGCAGTAGCAAGCTCAAAAACTATCCTTTTATCTGAGACATACAGTTTAGGAATGTTTATTAGCCTTATTCTTCTCTGTGATGAAGATTGAGCTTCAAAATTTTCCAAACTGGGAAGTTGATGCATTCATAGTACAGCACTGTGCATTAATACGGCCAGGCATGGTGTGGATAGATTTTAAAATTTGTCTTTCGTTTCCTGTTTTCTTTTGCCCTTTCCCTATTGTTTATTTATATATTTGCGTGTTCATTTATATTATCCCAGTTGAATTCAGAGCAGGCAGGGCAGGAGAATCATGTGACAGGAGATCCATTATGGTGCTGCATCTAACAAGGAGGCAATTTTCTCTTTGGCCTATTGTGATCTTTTTTGACTATGTCACCAATGCCAGAGGTAGTATCCTGAATGCCTCTATTTCACCCTGTTTAGCAGAGTGCAACTGTGCCCTTTAACTTGGTTTTTGGTGGGAGGAGAAGCTACAGCAGACATTTGAGAAGGGCACGACGATGAGGGGTAGGAACTCCCTTCAGATGTGATTTTGATAACTAGTCGAGTGTGTCCAACTGTAGAAAATCACTGAGTGACAATCTGTCTACCTGACAGTGGCCACAATGAACTACAAGGTTTGTGAATAGCTCTACAGATTAGAAAAAAGCAAGCCCAAATAAAGTATCTTTTGTTGGGGTGAAGTTAGTTTGCTCTGGGCAGCTAGGTGTGGGGGTCCTCTTTTGATCCTCATGCCTGGACCAAGTGCAAAATGAAGCACCAAGTGAAAAGCTGGAATAAAGCTGTTCCATTAGATAATTAATGTAGATGTTTCCAAAAAGTAAGTGTTTATTAAAATTTACTTCTAAAGGATAGCTTGATTTTGACTGAGAAGTCATGTTAACTTCAGGGACATGTCTGTTAAATGTGTGTGCTCCTCCTTTTTTTCTTCATTTGCAAATATATCTTCCACGAATATTATGATTTTAGTGTGATTTGCCATCATTTAAAAATCATAAAATTTGGTTTGCTGATTTATTCAAGATTTAGTTCTCATTCGTAAATTCATATTTTTTCAACCAGCTAATTTCCTGAGGCACTAAAATATACCTTATATGCTCAAAAGCATTCTGCAGGTTGCAAATTTGCTCTGGATTTGTTGATATACAACATAATCCCAGTGAACTTTTACAGCAGATTTAAAGCAGCACTAAAAAGTCAGACCCACGATAAAGAGTTGACTTGTAAGCAATACCACTGAATCATTTTTGGTATTGATTCATTGTTACTGCTTCATGGTATGCTTATTGTCAGCTAGACAAAAGGTGTTACTCTTTTAAAATGTGGTGAATAATTTTCACATGCTTTCTTTAATATATCTACCATTGTATATAAAATCTCTCAATTCTTTTTATTTTAAAGGTTTTTACTGGTTGGGCATAAAGCTTTTTATTCATTATTATGTAGAGTTCTTAAAGCAACATTTTGCTTTTAGTTCCTGTATTGTTTTCTGAAAATGTCATATAAAGTGCTTATGAATAAAACAACATATTAAATTATTTTAAAGGTAAAACAGGCAACTTTTCTGATGCTGAGGGATGTGTATGAGCATAAGTACATGCACAGATACATATTCACACATCAACATCCCTTTAATGACAGAATAGTCTTAAAAACCCGTCTATAAATGATGTTGTGTGAAGTTGCTGAAATAAATAAAAAAGTTATAAAGAGCATTGAAGTAAATGCAAAGCATTTTCAAGCATTAAATCTCCCTTTTCACATTTCTTCTTGTTTGTGTGTGTGCGTGTGATTCTCTTCAAAACAGGAAGGCTATGGAGTAATAGTTTTGAATCCCAATGAGAACTATATTGAAGTTGAGAAGACAAAAGCCCAAATACAGCTGTCTTCTGATATCTCAGATGAACCTGCAGAAAAGAGGGAAAGAAAAGATAAAATCCAGAAGGAAACAAAGAAGCGACGTGACTTCTATGAAAAGTATCGAAATCCACAAAAAGAAAAAGAAACTGTGCAGATCTATATTAGAGTAAGTTTCTTTTGGTTTTGTTTGCCTTCTTTACTGATGCATACATGTTTACTGCCTGTATTGGCTTATAAATAGCATGCTTTGTTAAAACAAATACATTACTGAGATGGCATTCAAGAGTTTTTACAGAGTTCCTGGCTCTTTATTCTATTGATGTTTTTCGTCATTTATTGATTGTGATGTTTTGGAAGTGTTACAAAACATTTATTTTAATTTCAAAGGGAAACTTCAAATAAACCCCAGAGGAAATCACTGATGTTATCAAGAAAGAAATTATTTAAGAAAGACTTAGTAAAAACAATTTTATAAACAGAGGTGTTCATAAGAAAAACTTTTAGTGAAGCTTAGGCAACATACTAGTGTCACATGTCATGTGTACATTTAGTGTATTATATTGGGGAGGCAGTGGTTACAGCCTGATAGTTTTTTATCACCTGCCGAATTAATAATGTATTGTGGAAAATACAGTGTTCATCTTGTGTGGTAGCAAATTTACCCAGTAGTGTACTGTTTTTATATGAGCAGCCATCCAATGTGTTTGAGCTGAACTTCTGAAGGCAGATAAAGGGGGAAACTTGCTAATATATTAATAAATATTTAAGCTAGAATAATTTGAGAATGGTATGATGAAGAAACTCTGTCCCTTGCCCTTTTCTGACTCAGTGAACCTTTGCACTTTGTAATGCTGCCAGCATGGGATCATTATAACAGTGCTACCCGAGGATTTCTAATTCTGCAGGGGGCACAAACAGTGTTATTTGCACATTGGCACATTCTGCTTCATATACATACTATGCATTATACATTCCAGACTGAGTCATACAATTTCTAAAACCCTTATTATGAAAGTTAGCGTTTTCATTCAACAATAAAACACGTCAAAAACTCCACAGTGAAGGTAAAACAGTAAAAATATATGTTATTCTGGTGAGAAACAGAGAAATATCCAGCAAGATACACAGTAGAATCATCTTAAATTTCAATATGCCTCTATTAATTTTTTTAGCATAACAATTTTCGTAGGAGAAATCTAACTGTGCTGAGTAGTTAAAAGTGTTAGTAACTTGGATACAAGATTCTCACTAATACCATGAATATGTACTATGTCTTTTAAGAAATACCTGAGTATGGGAAACAAAAGAATGCATATATGCATTCAAAGTCACCAACAAGGCACTGTGTTTTCTCTTTGCTGCTTTTTTATGAGATGCTATTCTGCCCGCTAGTCAAACCCTCCTTTTTAAGAGAGGCAACCAGTCTTAACTTATGGTCCATGAGAATCCAGTGGACAGTGCTGCTGTATTGTCTGAAAAGAAGTCTAGTCAGCATGCAGGTTCATTGTTCCCTTGTTGAAAGTGAACCTTTTTTTCATAACCTTTTTAGCAATTCTACCTTCTCATGACTCTTGCCTGTTGAGGCATGAAATTCGGCTTCAGGAGATTTGACCCTCCAAAGTGTAAAATACATTACTCCATCCTATTTTCCTTTCTACACAGATCCGTGCCTTAAATATGACTGTTGATGTTTGCTTTACTTGATTTTCTTCAAATCAAGGAAAGGAGGAGTATATGTTTTGGTAAAAGTGTGGTTCATGGTCTCCTTCTCCCAGCCAAGTAATTGAAATTAGGTTTTCTGATAAGGTTGGTGTTGTATTCTGAAATAATGATTTTGAGGTTTTTTTCTTAGTAGACTCTAGTACAGATAGTATTTTAAAACAAAAGGAAAAACATACCTGCTTTAGTGTATTGTGGGAGAAATCAATGCAATTTCCTTGATTATCAGTTTCTGAAACAAAACTGGACCATCAATAGGGTTCCATTTACTCTGTTGGTCAGAACTGCTAAGTCTGTAGGGGTTGCAAGAGGTGCAATGCCTTATTTGCAATTTACTTGCCTCCCATGCTTGAGTCCATGGGATTGCTCTCTGCCTGCACCCAGGGACTTTGGCTCCATAGGCTGCTGTGGGAACAGTGTTGGTGCTAGTTTGCTGCGATCTCAAAGGGCAATTCAGATACAATCTCTACTTACTGTATAGTATAGCATACATTTGACTCACTAGGCTCTTAAAATAAAACATGCTGTCATTCAACAGAGATATTTAAGGATGGTATATGATTTGTAATGATCTCATCAAAGAGTTTTGAAAAACCTGAGCAGGTCTTATGTCAACTTTGCTAAGCAGGAAAAAGTAGTATGGATAGACTAGATGAAAAATTTCCTCATGGAAAGGCTTTAACTTCATCTAACATTGAAGGAAAATGAGGTTATGTCAAATATGCTGGAGAAATTGTTTCAGACTGTTAAGCATCTGTAGCATAAATGATATGATATGATAAGCATAAGTATCCTCAGTTATGCTCTCATAGGGTCACTAAGATCTGTTGTGATCTGATGAGGAAATGCCATTTGAACAAAGTAAAGCTGTCTGGTTGATGCTCCCACTTGTGCAGCTAGATTTTCCAAGAATTAGACAATTAGAACTCTTCCTTGGTAATTATCTTTAAGTATTTTCTTTATTTTCGTAGGAAATAAATAGCTGGGGTATTCAAGAATATGTAAAAACAGAGTCTTAAAATACAAAAAAACTGCACTGTTTCTTTGTACAAAATGAGTATAAATAAAAACTACTATGGCAGTGTGTAGTGCATTAAGCATAGTGCTTTTGAAAGATCAAAGTACTTACTGTTTCATGCTGTAAGTTTCCTTAACTATGAAATAATGTACTTTCTGGCATACATTATGGCTTGTTAAAGGAACTGATTTGGTCTGGGTAATAAACATCATGTCAAACATTATGGCAGGAAAACCTGCTTAATATATTTTGTAATAAGACAGATTTTTTTGTTCTTGAAAACATCTGCCAACTGAATTCACAAGTGAAGACAGAAAATGTCATCAATTCTGTAACATTCTTGTAAATTTGATTTCAATTTTAGCAATGCAAACCAAGAAAAAAACTTTTTGATAATCAGCATTGACTATAATACTTTTATGGAATGATTAAACACAAGCATTTTACTTTTACATAATGTGCTAATGAATGCATATGAATTTTAATACTCTTACTGTTCAGATTTTAACAAGCATATTGACAGATCAGTTTAAAAGCATCTGGTTTTTAATGTGTTGAATGGAGGATTGAGTAAAATAGCTAAATATGTACATACATCCTTTTAAAAAACATATTTCTATCCTTCGTTATAAATATTACTGTTTTTTCTTAGACCACCAGAGGCTGCTCTGTACATATGGGCTAATGCTTTCTCCCCAGAAACTTATTACCCTAGCCAGCCTTCATTTGTTACTGAAGTAAACTGAGAATTTGTTGGTCTCTAACCTTTTCCTGTGGAAATAGATCATACAGGCTTAAATGTGACATGATCATTATGGCCAGTCGCAGCCATCTCCCATTCCCTAAAGATTTTCACAATGACAGTGCTTTTTCTATGTTAGAAGATACTTAAAAATGTAAATTAGTATTTTCCCCCCTCTAAACTGCATTCATCACTTAAACAAGTATACTGAGTGGATTCTGAAATGTTATTAAAAGAGAAAATATAAATAGCCTAATTTTATAGTAATAGTAATTTGCAATAATGTTGTTGCCCTAACAGTTGAGGATATCAAAGAGGCAACCAAGGAAGAAGTAGGAAGAATCACTTTTATCAGACCAACTAATGGGGTCAGGTTTTGTGGACAAAAGGGATAAGCCTTTCCAAAGCCTGTATGCTAGGAATTTTGTCCATTTTTTTCCCCACTGAGCTTATCTGCTTGAATAATTCTTATTGCAAATATTATTTTTACACTAGCACAATCTCTAACGTGCCATTTCTATTAACAGCATATTAATGAAATTAATTCTGGATGTAACATACTTTTCATAAATAATTTTTCCTATCTTCTGCGAGAGATTAAATAGGAAAAGATCATGTGCAACCAGTTAATTTGTTTTACTAAAAATGGATATATCTGGGTAATTTGTGCCAGTATTTAGGAAAAAGTGGTAAAAGGCAGTTGTTTTAATATACAGTTGAGTAAGCAATGACTGCTGGCATACAGGAAGTCTTGGCAAGTGTGCAATCACAGTTGTGCCATTTCTGCTCATTGTTCAATGTGGCTGACACAAAGTGTAGCCTGACTGAAGGTCACGGCAGAGTGTCTGCTTGTGTGGGATGACCTTTCAGTGCCATGGACTTCTTTCACATTGAAGATTGAGCCGTTTCCCGATACAGCTGCAGTCCCACCAGCTGCTGGTTTCACCCTGTGGCCATCTCTGGGCCAATGACCTACCCTCTGCTCTTGTCTAAAGCTGGTGTGACTACATTAGCCTGCTGGTGAAACAAAGCTTGTAAGCCCTTTATTCCACCAGAGGAGACAAAATGACAAGCTCTAGGCAAACAGCTCCTGAGAGGTAAGGGACATGTTCAGCACAGAGAATGTGTGTGGCAGGTGTGGGCATCAGGGCTTCAGCCTCTAGAGTCTCATGCTGATGTTTTGTTTCCCCTTTTACAACTGCCAGTGTTATTTTATATACATCCCTGAAATAACACATGGTTTTACTCTGCCCACTTTTAAAGTCTGTTAGTTCCTTATGTTCTTGAGAAATCTCCTTCACTTGTAAGCAATAGCAAAATCATGCTGATAGTAAAAAGCTGGTGAGAACTGCCTAGAAACTACCATGGTGTTGTTCTTGCCCATGTACTGCTGGGCACTAGGCATTCAGAGCTGAGAGGGTAGTGCAGTTCAGGTGCTGGCACATAAACGCCTAGTGACAGAAATTCTGAGTGCTCCATGAGCACCTGGAGAGATCCGGTCTTGCAGAACCTGTGCCACCAGAGACCTTCACCACCCTGGGCCAGCAGCTGGAAGTTAAACATCTACCATGACACTTAGCACCTGCAGTTAGGCTTCCACATAATTCCTAAAAGGTCAGATAAGTTTTAAGTTCCTATAGTAGAGTCTGTAAATCAGGAAAAAAAAGTATATGTCATGTTTCATTCTATAGATACTTCAATGAACAGGCATCTTATATTAAATGGCTGAACTATGAAGAGTTTAAACTAGTGTTCAATAATTTATGCATAAGCTATTTAGCATGAGCAGCTAACTTAGATATTTTCAAAATCCTGAGATTATAAAGATTTTTTATGGTACATTTTGTATCTACTAATGCTGAAAAGTTTTATTTGTCTTCTTTTCCTTGAGCAACTGAGAAATCAGAGACACAGATAATCACTGAAGGGAAATTCTGTATCTCTTCAAGAACACCATTCGCTCTTCTCTTCTGCTTTACCCTCTCTTTGTTCTGCATTTCACAAGTGTGGTTTAATCAAAGAAAAGGAATAAATTGGGGCCATCTAGCTTTGGTGTCTTTCAGACATTCGTTACATGATGCCAATAAGGTGTCCATTGTTAGATCCAGCTCCTAAAATGTGAGGCAAGCCATGTAAGTTTCCAAAAGAAAGAACCAGCTTGCATCTCTCCTCCCACCATGAGCTGTATGGTGCTCCCATGGTGCTAAAAAAGACTTTCGCTCGCATGTAAAGGAGACCTACTTCCTTTCAGATGGGATTCAGGCTCATAAACCTGGCCAGTTTCTGAGGTAATGTTGAAGAAAACTGGCTCAGCAGAATGCAGGCATAATTGTTGAAGGCAAAAGTGAATAAAATAATTCAAACATCTTGTACTCTAACATTGCCTGGTTTTGATTGTAGAGTGACTGCAGTGAAGGACTGCAAAGACATTGTAGGTCTTCTGGTCCCGTGCAGATTGCTCTCTGCAGGTATCCTTTATCATTTATCTAACAGAATGGAAAGATTTTAGCTGATATCCAAAAACAAGGATAACATTCTCTAACATACTGCACACAGTTGCATGTTTTGATACTAGATTTCAATGTGTTCGGGAAAATTGGCAGAAAGAATTTAGCTGAGGCTCAAGAGGCAAAAGACACCCTTTTGCAAAACTTTAAAGTCCTTCACATGTTTTTTTCTTGGGTACCACTCATCCATAACACCCTGGGTGTAGTGAGAGATGATAAAAATTAATTTCTGAGGTAAATATTTGTAGCTGTCTTAAGTTGAATGGCATTATTGCAAAATAACCCTTTTCTATGGAGACATACCACCTCACTGAACCCCTCTAGAAATATTTATGTGTTTTGGATAGAAGGATATGAAGGCTGTACTGCAGTGCATGGAGGTCAGAAAAACATTTGTGGAGTCTAGGAATTGAATGTCAGCAGACAGGGAACTGGGATACAGGACGCACAGTAAGTTCAAGGATGTTTTCACTTCATCTATTACAGAAAACAAAGTGTAAATTCAGGAAAAATATGAAGGGAAAAGAACCTAGCATTTGGGATTAAGATAAATCTGGTGGTTCCTGTGCAGGCTGCTTGGAAATAGCTTGCTAGAAATAGTGGAAGAAACAGAGGCATGGAGCAATGTGGAATAAGCTGCCCAGGCAAAAATGTCAGTTCAACCCTGCAATTCATAGGTGGCTGAAATTTGAAAAATTAAGTATTATAGCAATTAATTAATTTAATTTTAAAATCTTTACTAACTAAAATCCTTACTTTTTGTGAATTTATATACTGTGTGATGTAATTTTGAATTATTTACATGTTGAAGAACAAGGCTGATCTTTGTAATCAGCTTGTTGTCATCACTCTGCAGGCAAAGAAATGTGCCTTGCTGTGAGTTCTTAGGAGAACTCTCCTCTTGTTCTTGCTGTGCCTTAGTGAACTCTGTATCAGATCAGCACTCCCCAAGAACTAGGTTTTACCAACTTCAGAGCTGTTAACTTTTTTTCCATAGTGTCCAGGCAGAAGTCATTCCTAAAGTTGACTGTTTTACAAATATCTCCAGCCATTAACTCATCTAAATTTTGAGAAATCTTCCCATTCCTCTCTCAGCTAAATCCTTGTTTTATCTTTATCTCCCTGGCTAAAAGGGGATTCTAAACTGATCAAAATGCTTTTGTCTTTTGTGGTCAATGGTGTTGGTAGCAGGTTTTCTCTCCTGAATGGGCTGCATGCTGTTCAGACACATTGTTCTACACTTTTGCTGTTTAACAGTTGATTCTCATTCTCTTTCTCTGCCTTTTTTGATCAGAGCTTGGCAAGAATGAATTTGTCGATACCCAGTGAGGTGTATTTTCTATATTTTCAAATAAAACTTGAATTTTTGTTTGTTTTCCCAATAGATGGCACTGCTTGGAGATAAACTACTAAATAAAGTGAGGTTGATGTGCATTTAGAATTACCAAGAGTTGTATGTGTTGAGGAGACCAAGGATTTTCTGGTCTCTGACGCAGCAGTTAGAGATCTTCTTGTTTGGTACTTCTAGCAAAAACATGAAGTGAGAAAAGTATCGTACAAGTACACGTGCAGGTGTGTGCACACAGGCACTACCTACACCAAAGCACACGAAAGCTTCTCACATTCTTGCGTGTTTGGCATCCTGTAAACTGTGTAAGGTGGCTTCTGACATAGTGTGGGCTATGACAGATGGAGGATACATGAGACTGGAAAGTTTTCTTTTTCCCAAAAGCAAAGATTTAATCACTGTATCCGTCTATATAGTGCAGCAAAGAATTAAAATATATTTAGTTCAAGCTATGCAGCTGGTACTTCTTAGGCATCTGCAGTGTGTTTGTTCTTTTGGACTGGTGTTTCCTTCCAGGATGTTTCTTCATTCCTATCTCCTATCTTTTCCACCTGCTGTGTAACCGAATAATCTGATTTCATGGATCTTGCCAGTTCAGCCTATGTCCTATAAAAGTGGGCAATTATCGCTTAACTGTGTCACAACCACTCTGTTCTTAACCTGGGAAAAGAGAAGCTTTAATTGCATGTAGATGTTAAGATGACAGGTATTTATTTCTTTGGGGGTCTGGTTTGCTGAGGAATTCTTTTGAAGTTATCAAATAAAGTAATGAAGAAATTTAGCAAAGCTTAGGCTGCATAAGTAATTTTGAAAGAATTCTAGGTTCTGCAATTAATTTTGTTGCTTTACCCTTTGATAAGTCACTGCCCTCACATATTCCACCTTGTAGGACACCTATCTACTTCTCTGGCTACTCTGCTTTTCCTGTTTGAAAAATGAACAAACATAGTTGATGACAGGATTGTGTTGTTTATCATGTGTCCTTTCACTGGTTGCCAAAAAAAAGTAGGCTTACATTTAATAACTGTTGATTATCTTTAAATTCCTTACTAGTGAAGATTGTGTGTGAAGTTCTCCTCAGTGGGTTATGTCAAGGTTTCAGATGCTGCATGCTGTTCTGACTGCATGCAGACTCTGACTCCATTGCCTTAAGTGAGCAAATGAGTTATGGCTGTGATAGATCTTAAAATAACAGCATTTGATTTGATCGTGGAGACTGCTTGTCTTAAATACCTTTCTGCTTCTGTTTGCTGTTAGTTCATTATGTTCTTTTACCATTTCCTTTCCATTTCTGTTTTGAACTACTCTAGCTGACTTACAGAGTTTGGCTGACGCATAAGTTGATTTTTCTCTAACTGGGCACCAAAAAGTATCATCACTGGAGCAGAAGTTGAGATACTGTTGCTGTTCTGTTATGGTGGTGGCAAATAACCATGACATCATTTTCTAACAACACCATGAATAAGGCTGTTTCTACCCAAAGATAAAGTGACCAGGCAGAGTTCATCTTTGCTAGACTAGCAAAGACAGATGGCAAAAGGTGACTACTGCCTCAGTTTTCCTGTGGGTCCACAAAGCATACAAAAGTTGGAAAGAAAATGTTATGGCATGGAAATAAAATAAATTATTTCATGTCTGAAATGCTGTAGTTGTCTTCAGGACTTCTCTGTAGTGTGTGCAAAGTCACTCTTCCTCAAGTGTCTTTGAATCAAAGTTTGGGGAGCTTTCACAGTGTACATTTCTACACTTCTGTGACACTAGAACTACAGAGCTCCCTCTTTCTTGCTTTTGTTGGAAAGTGTGAGGTACGGCACTTGTGACCAGTCCTGGCTGAAAGTGCTTTAAGCATAGTTTTGGACTAGGTGACCCTCAGAGGTTCTGTCCAGATGATGTAGTTCAGTGATTTGACATCACTAAGTTTCACCTCAGCCCTTGAAGAAGTATTTGATCTATGGATAGACTTTGTGGACATTGTGAAGAGACGCAAATTTCACTGTCTCAGAACATTTGAATGTCTCAGAACATTTAGCACTACTGAGGTTGTGGCTGGCCATCCATAAGAAGAGGGGCAGGTGATTTAGACCAAGAGGCTTACTGAGCTATCTGCATGGTTAAAACAATCTGGTCTTGCACAAGTACTGCTATAGAAATGCCTCTTGAAAGATACAAACCCCTACACACAGGTACTGATATTTCTTGGCATTTTTAACACTGGGGTGTTGAGCAATATTCATGATTTCTTCAGAGATCAGGAATTTCCCCAAGACAGAACATTATCCTGGATTTGCTGAAGGAACTTCAAGCAGAATAGCAGCAGGAGTTTTTTCACAGATGTTGTCCAGATGTTATTAGCAGTACCATTATGGGATAATGGGAAGGATACAAGTACTGCCCACATCCTTCCTACTTCCTCTCCTTTGTTATATCTTCATCAGGATTTTGTCTACATTGTTAATTTGAGTCTGCAAGATTTCATTTTAAACTATAAAGCATTTCTTGAGTTTCAGAAAGAGTAAAAACAACCTGTGACATTTAAATTGATTATTTGCTAAGTGTGTGTTTAGAAGTAGATAGACATGATAGAATTTAAAAGGCTTTACTTTATTAAAACATTATCAAACTGTGGTTTAATTAAGACTGTGCACAACTACTTCTTAGAAGACTTTGTCTAGACCGCTATTTTCAATGTGAGACCCAAATCTTAGCAGCAGGCCAGTGCATTACCTACAGGTTGCCTTGAAGTCCCTGCACAGAAATCCTACTTCTCTTCATCTCTTACACCTGTGCCCATGTTCATGAAGAGTAGCAAATTATTTAAGAAACTTTTGTCCAGTTTTGTGTGAGTACTGCCACCTCCAAACAAGTCCATGCTGCTTGGTAGAGTCAGTTTGGATATTTGGTTATTGTTCTAGAATACACTGAACAGGATCACAGTATGCAGGATTTCCAAGATATCTGGTACCTGGCAGCTGTGAGTTCTTACCGCTCATTTTCATCTTTTATTGCTAAACAAGATTTAAGGTTTAGAATATGTTAGTATAGAAACACATTTGCTCTAATAGAGCTAACAACAAAACCAGAAAAATATGTTAAACATAGATTATTAAACAGTGTTCTGCTGCTCATTTTAAGAGCTCCCAGAGCTCAGTTAGCTTGAAGATCTGGTTAATCAGCTCCTACAGGGCAACCAGGACTACAGACGAGATACCCAGAGACTTCCTGGGGTTTCAGCTTTTCTGCTTACACCATTAAGGAGAGATCCTGCAGTTGCCCAGGTCCATTCTTCTGCCCGATCTTTTTCTGCTGCGGTGGAGGATGGAGTCTGTCCTGCTTCTTTTTTCCTGTTTATACAGGGGACTTCTGTTAGAATTGTTGTCTGTTTTCATCCTGATGTAATGGTTTTTAGCAAACTCAGACTTGAAATGATAAATGTTAAAGGACTAATCTCTAAGATGGACAATACATGTGCATAGTGATACAGAGAAGTTCAACAAAAGGAACTAAAAGAACAGAAAATTTTTTCATTAAATGACGATAAGATCCATGTCTCCGAAACTAAGTAATGGTTTGAATCGGAGAAGGCTGCAATTGTTTAATCCACTTAATCTTTGTCTTAAAATACATCAAGCAAATGGTGTTTTCTAATAATGGATTAACATGGGATCAAGGACCATTTATAGCACTTACAAAAAAATTACATCCATGAGATTTTTTGAGGATTTCCATTTCTTACCTCCCACAGCAGCATAGACATAGATTACATATTTTGTATAAGATAACAAATTCTCAGGATCTTCAGTTGTCTCTGGAGTTTCTGTTCTGTTGTTGTTCCGACTGTAATCTCAATAAGATGCCCAATGTTTGGCCTGTGCTGCCTGAGCTACAAGATTGCTCCCAATTTTCCAGTTAGGTCAACCAAAAAAATTAGGCTATGATAGAGGGTCAGTGGAAAAAAATCATATCAAAACAACTGTTCACTATGTCATTATGACAACCTGCTGTAACAAATGTGCTTCTGTTTTAATTTATGACAATTAATTGCTAAAAGTAATTTAATCTGACAGTGGTAAGGTGTTGAAAGACTCCTGAAGATGTCATAAAAGTGACCTTTCTGCCCATGAGCAACCAAAAGCCATTTTTAACAAGGAGGCTCAAAAACAGTACAACTTCTTTTGTACTTTGTTAATTAGTTATTGATTTGAAACAATGCTCTGCCAAATATTGTCAGATTAGCTAGACGCCAGGAAGGTCACGGTGTGACTGTCTAGTCCTGATAATCTTATGGTATATAAGAATTCTTTTTTACTTTGAACCTTTTGTTCTGATATCCTGAGAATTACATTTCCTGGCTTTAGCATCTGTGCTAATTTAAAATACAGCCAAGCTGTCTGTTATGTAATTGGATGTTTTGAGTTGTTAAAAAAAATTGCAATGTGTTAGAAGAAAATTGCTGTTGCTCTAATATCTAATGATCTTTGACGACAGCGATGCACCACTGCTGCAATGCCAACGGCCTTGCTAACCTGTGTGGAAAAGAGCCTATTTTAATGAAATAATCAACACGAGGGAATCACAAAGTTCAAGACAGAGATACGACAGGCAAGTTTCGAGGTTGTGTAGCAACTCATTGGGATGAAAGATCATTTCCTAGGATACATTATTGTGAAACAGAAATAACAGAGGCACATCTGCACAAGAAAATGGAGAAGCAGAATTCAGGGTTAAATAGCTAAACATTCAATTTTTCATCTTATTGAAATGAGAACCAACAGAAGATTCAAATCTGAATTTCAGATTGTGTTTGTCTTTAGATAACTACTTTATACGATAATGACAGTTACTTCAAATACAATTAACTATAGTCATCTACACATTAAGGCACTTTAGCAAATCTTTATAACTGTGCATTAGGTAAGTAATATATCAGTTTACGTAAAGCACTGAGCACTTTGTGGTCTTTATTAAGAGAAATCAAATAGCTTTGAGCCTGTTAAATCTTGTGTTCACTTAAATAACTGATCTTGAGTGTCATAGGTAGAGATGGAAAAGTGAAGAACACTACAGAGAAAAGCCATTCTAGTTAGTTAATTCACACAAAAATTAAAAACTTTCTAACAGAGACTTTACAGCTGAGGTGTGTTCTGAAACCATAGTTGTTAATGAAAATAGTAAGTTGTTATTTTACGTAAATGTGTTGAAGTTTTTATAGATTCATTGTTTCCGGTGGTGGGGAAACTCAATTTTTCTTGGCAAAAATGGTATTTTTCTTTCAATAGTGTGGTTAAAAAAAGGTCTGTTTCTCATTACAATATATAAACAGGTTGAATGAACAGGAGAGTAAAATAGACTTTTAAGTGCTATAGGAAACAGAAAAATAACACTTCTGCATGACGTATATTGAGAGTTTTTGAATGTTTCAGATGCATTCATTTCCAAAAGAATTGCTTTTAGTGTTAAGAAAAATGCATGTAAACATTTAAATGACTGAAAAGATCTCTCTGTGTCTTGTGAAGTAGTTCTTTTTGTAAAAGTATTGTATTCATTTTTATTTACTTGCCCTCACAATTAATCTGTTAATTGCCAGAAACATAATTGCTAAGGAAGATATTTGTGAGGATACAGCCTGATGATTTGTTTGAGAAATACTCTTTTATTTGCATAATTTGATCATTCAAAAGGCTGTTTTTGATGGAGTTCGTTATATTAGGCAGAAATACTTTTTGGGCAGAATCTCAAGCCCTGAGATGGAGTAGTTTGGAAATAAAAAAGTACAAGGAGACATAAAAAAATGCAGGTATCCATAACAGTACCAAAATTTAGCTGCCCCCAGTTGTTGAGTATTTTTACCATTTGGAATCTCTTCGGCCAAGCAGCTGTAATTATTACCTAAATTAGAATGTGTAAGTCCACCTGCACAGATTGGCAGATGTGCTTAGATCATCGTGGTACGGGTGAACTATACATCATGGTTCTTGTGAACTGCACAGGTATTTGTCCATAGCCATGGTATAGCTGTGAAGATAGGACTAGTCTGAGGAATTGTTATTACATCTTCAATCTGAGGAGTTTCTCCATGCAGGATTTCCAAGCTGTTTGCCAGAACATGCTGCTTCAAATTCAGCCTTCCTTTGCCTGGAACCCTGCAAATTATATGGAAAAGGGAAAAAAATTCCCCAAAATTAAGAAGTCTGTCAGAGAGCTAAAAGGGAAAGTAATTGGTTTTTTTCTTAAATAAAACCTCCTTTAATTAATTACCCTTCTTCCTCCTATTTATTTTCTTCTCCTGCAGCTTTTTCATCTCAATGAGTCAGCAATGTTCTTGTGCCCAGACTAAAAAAAAGACAAATGTCATATTTGTATTTACTTACATTCTTCTCTTAGTAATAAAATAATTAACTTATTGGTGAAGGACATAATCAAGAGCCACTGAGATACTGATTTTGTCTGATTTTTTCTTGGTTTTGGTCTCCTTTCCTACGCTTTACTAGAAGACAGTTGGGTGGTGATGGAAAGACGTGCCAGACTCCAACAGAATCACAGAATGAACTAGGTTGGAAAATACCTTTGAGGTCATCCAGTCCAATCTATGGCCTAACACCTCCTCATCAACTAAACCATGGCACTGGGTGCCACATCCAGTCTTTTTTTAAACATGTCCAGGGACGGTGACTTCATCACTTCCCTGAGCGACCCATTCCAATGCCCCATCAATCTTTCTGTGAAGAATTTTCTTCTGACTTCTATCCTAAACTTCCCCTGGTGCAGCCTAAGAAGTAATGAGAAAATCCAGACTGGAACAACAGTCTGATAAAATTTCCTTACCCTGTCTGACAAGCCAATGCTTTAACCAGGGCAATGATGCTATAATAATATCTGAGACATAATTAATTTAGCCTGAAATCTGGGATTTACTTTATAAACAGCAAACCCTTTCATATTATAAAGTCACTTGAATTTCCAAATAAAAAGCTGAAGAAATAAGAAGAGCATTTGAACAGAGGAGCAGAAGGTATTCACCTTGCATAGAGGATCAGTCATTGCAGAGTGAATGGCACAGGCAACATTTGCTGCTGTCTTTATTTTTGCACAGGTCTGAGTCCAAACTCACCCTGCTTAACTCTCAGTTCCAATAAAAATCTTAAGAAATTCCATCTGCAACACCAGCCTTCTAAAAATGCTCATGTCATATAACATCTGCATGGTTCTGGCATAGTGGCGCTCCAGAGGCCTCATGTGAAGGCCCATGTTTGCCAGAAAGGAAGTATAGTGTTACATCAGTGATACAATAATGCTGCTGAGACCACTGTCAGCTCTCTAAAGCGTCATTGTGGGCACTGACATGTTTCTCTGTGGTTTCAGGCCATTGTTGAACAGGTTTCAGACCTGTTGAAATATTTTAAGTGAGCGCTTGGAGTCAGGCCCTGTGGTCGAGAGAGTTGAAGGAAGGTTTTGGTTTCCAGCTTGTTCCTGACCAGGCAGGGATGGTTGGTGCACTTTGGAAGCAGGAGATGAGAGTAGGTTGGGGTTTTTTTTTAATCCAGAAGTAGCTCTAGGTTATTGGTTAGGAACTATTGTGATCGATGGCTTAGCTGGAAAAATGCTTTTCTATCTTGGAGTTGCTTTGTTTTTTCTCTTGTGTGCCATAAAGCTGGAGTATAAAGGGGAAAAGTAACTCCCTCCTGCTGCCCTAGCATGTTAGGATCCAAGCTTCCTCTGTTCCCATATATATATATGTATAGCATAGGTCTGAATTTCGTTTCCTGACCACCCTCACCAGGGAAAGCCCAGCTTGCATTTGAAGTGGGGAAAGTGGGGCAGGATCTGAAGTCATCTTTGTTGGTAATTGTGGTGGGAGCTGGGGAGAAAAGGAGCCGTGGGGAGGAGCTAAAACACAAAGCATAAAAACCATGGCTAGACGTCAGTCTTGAATTAGCTAAAACTTGTCATTTTAAGCCTAATCTCAGCAGTTATGCCATAGTAAAGTGCTGGTATCACCACTTCCTCCCAAAACAGCCCTTCATCCTCTCTGCACTGGTGGAGGCAATTTAAATTTTGTGTCAGTCCACCAAATGCATTTTTGTTTTACATCTTTTTTTTGGCTGTTTGATATGCCGGATATTGCACGTTTCATGGAATACTTCTTCCTTTAGCAAGAGTGTTGAGATTGCATGCTTTCGTGATAAATTGTTGGAAGTTTTGGTGGTGGGACTACCCTTAACTTAGTATCATGTACATTTAACTTCACTATGTAAGAATTCTGGTCTTCCTTTGTGCTGTGAATTCTGTGCACACAACATTACTGGGACTTCATAAGCAATATTAAGAACACTTCCATCACCAGCCCAATTCACAAATAAAGAAGAAATTGTACAGAAACACCTCAAATAGATTTGGGAATAAGACTGAGATCTAGAAAACCAGAAAAAAAAAGCAGCTTTAAGTCACTTTGCTGTATTGCTTTCTGAAGGCATGTGCCAGATAACAACTTTAGCCAAGCTATTTATATTGCAACTCCACAAATGACCAGACTTAGTTATTGTGATACCTGGTCTCCTGTCTCAAAACTGGCTGCTGCCTACTGCCAGAGTATGTGTCTTGCTCCTACCTCAGAAAGTGGCCTTAAAAAGATAGTATAATTTTTTATTTCACCACTTCTTCCTGCAAGTGGAAGAGTCTGGCATTTTTACATCTGAAGACGCATGATTTAATCCCTGCTAAGGTCATAAGTAAGGAATTTCTGAATACAAATGCTGAATAGAATAACATCACTCACATGCATTTACATTATTTTAGTGTTGAACCAGTGCAGATTCAATGCTCTGTTTCCATAGAGCTTCCCAAGACACTGTTGACCATGAACCCGCTCTGCACAGGTGATCAAATCCTGCTGAGTTTTGTGGTTTTAATATGGCAAAGTATGCTAATAAAATCCATACCGAGCCCATAAAAGGAGGAAAGAAATGTGTCCTCTATTCAGACTTTCAAGACCAGAGCATCAGCTGTCTATGATTTAATCTCTTCTCCTCTTGTTTTCTCTCAAGTTGTCTCTTTCTCACTCAGGACACAGCAACTAAAATAACTTGCTTGACTCACTGCTCAGTCTTCATCATCCTTGCTTTCCTGTGCTCCTTACATGACCTGCTAAACTGAATTTCAGTTGTCAAATGTTTGTCAAATGTTGTCAAATTTAAGATTTGGTATAATTTGCCTCCACTATCACTTTTCATCCACTATTATTCCCCCCATTCACAATAACTTTGCTGCTGAGATAGTCTTGATGTTCTGCAGCCTCCTTTTGTCTGGTTTCACACAGCTACAATTGCTCTTGTATAGAAGATACTGCTATGATATGGCTATTTCCATGCTTCCTGCAAGCCCAGTTATTTACAAGTGGTGCAAGAGCCAACCCATCTTTGTATCTCCATACATGTAGCGTCCAGATTAGTGTTGCCTGTGTCAGTAAGTAAAGCAGAAATACAATTCCTATTCTTAATAAAATGTCCTGCTGTCTCCTGGGATCACCGCTTGGACTGGAGCAGGGAACCTTTCCCAAATAACTGTGCAAGAATTCTCTCAGCTCCACAATTGAAAAGGCAAAAAAGATTTTCATGTAGACGGGATGCTTCCTAATACACTGGAATTTCTCAGTTAAAGTCAAAATCTTCTTAAATGTCCTGAACTAGACACTTTCAAGTCTTCTCTTCACATACTCGTGCTGCAGAAATACATTAATACAAGATGCTTGCTTCCACTTCTTTTCCTGTTTTCAGTTTATATCCTCTCCTTACTTTCATCCTCTTCTCTGGTTGTAATGCCCTATCTACTGTCTTTGGAGGGGGGAGGAAAATCACAAGCTGGCTGGTTTTTTTGTTTCTGTTTCAGCTTTCTTGCACTCAGAGATATCCTGGTTCTCAGCCAGGACAGAGTTAATTTTTATGCAGTAGCTGTGAGGGAAGGGAGCCCAGAGCCACGTGGGCATGTCTAGGTTATTATTCTCTATAACCTCTTGTCATTGTCAGGGCAGAAATTAGGGATTCTTACTTCCCAGAAGGGGGGGCGTGGCGTGTGGTCAGGAAGAAAAGTATGTGTGAGGAGAGTCTGTCTGCCATTTTGTTCATTGTTGCGTGGTCACACCACGTCAGCTCAGGCTCAGTGAGCATTTTTTTGTGTGTAAATCACCCTCTCTTTTGTATACTTTTCTTATTAATATTGCTACTGTTATTGTTTGTTTTCTTATCTCATTGCTGTTTCCAGTAAATTCTTCTTATCTCAACCCATAACCTCTGACTTTTGTGTCTCCCACCAGAAGAGGGGTGGGAAGAGCAGTGTCTGGTTTGGGAGGGCTTTGGTTTGGGAGGGTCACTAAATTAGTTCTTAATCCATGACAAAAGCCTCTTAAACCATGTCCTGCACTGAAATTTAGGAGCTGCTTGGGTGATAGTATAGTTTCATTTTGTTCCACCCTAGTGAAAAACTTTTTGTCTCATGTACGGCAAATATTTGCAAAAGGGGTGAGAAAAATGCAGCAGGTGATAAGCACCATTTAGTACTCAATGACGGGTGCTTTTGTAATAGGGTATTTTTATACTTACATGAATTTTAATGTGACGATTTTTTGGAAGGGTTGGGGGGAATTGCAAAAGTTTGCCTGCCTCAAGGCTCCCTGAGGCATTGGGACAAGCAGTATGTGACTGTCAAGGTGTTGCTGGTGGGAAAGAAATAACATCTCCAGGGACAGGACATCAGAGCCTTATGCATCCTTCTGCCTCCCAGCCAGTGTGTGGTTCTGTTCTCACATGTTTAACGCATGTACCATGCTTGTTTACAGTAGCTTATCGAGCTTGAAGGAGAAATTGTTTTGCTGCGATAAGTGGTAATTAGAGAAACCACCTTCAAATAAATTCTTTAAAAGCTATTCAGTTGTATGGCATATTTCCCTAGTTGTGCGCACTTTTCACTTGTCTCAGGAAAATGTTATTTCTACTCCTTGATTTAAAAAAAAAAGACAAAGTAGAAGATTACCAGATCTGAAAACTACATCGTTTAGTCTTTTTTTTTTTCTTTATGTGATTTATTTTAGTTTTGATGTGCTAAATTGAAATTAATGAAATCTTAATGAAATTGAAGAGGGGATCTGAGCTGCTCTGCCCAAGTGAAGCTAATGGTGGTTCAAGGCCTCCAGATCTTGCCCCATCTGTAACTTTCTAGAAACAGGTTACTTGAGAAAAAAAAAAAAGGAAAATTTGGCGCTGAAACACAAAATATGTGAACCTGTCACAATAAGCAGTCTCAAAGGGCAAGCAGCTTTGCAGGAGCTAATTGACCTTAGGAAATAATTACACAAATATGCAAATGTTGTTTAGACAATTCCATGTGTTATCAACTCAGGTAGTCCATCATAACTGCAGACCTTGCAATGTCTAGGTGTTAGAATCTGGCATAGCTGATAAGGCTTTAGTTGCCGCATCACTCCAACCTGGTATTTAACAATTAATGACTATGATATTACATTGGTAAATTTAACCTGGTTTTTTGAATGCAACAGGATGTAATATTGTATTCACGGTGTGCATACTGCTTATCTGTGTATACCTAATGACTCCAGCTGTTAAAATGTTATATAACTTTCTACTCCTAGCACTAGCAATACTGGAAAAAATGACAGACCAGAATCTGAGTTCACTCCCTCCACTCTTTTGCCCAATGGGTGGCCCAGGAATAGCCTTGTTTTGGGCTACTTTGTATTAGATAAGCATTGCATGAGAGCCTTTTCACATAATATAGTTCTTAGTCTTTTTTTCCTTTCATGTCTAATTACATATATTGATCAAGAGGAGCAGTTTTCAGAGGAATGGAGACCCAGAACTATGACTTCCACAACTCCAAAGAACCAGACTGCTTATTTTGACATAGAATTACCTGTTACAGGTGACTTGCTTTCAGCAGCTGGAAATGTAAGTTCAAGTTTTCCAGCAGCTTTCCATCTCAGTCTGTTCCACAAAGAGGAATGCATTCAGGTGCATAGTGTGATTTCTCCAGGCTAATCTCCAGTCACTTCTGTACACTTGTATAGATAATTATGTAAACTCTGACCAAGAGACCCCCTCTCTATCAAATAATTTAACAATGTTCTATATAAGTGCATTCAGTTTAGCTGCAGTGAAATTACACAAAGCAACAGTTGCCTGAGACTGTCACCTTTCATACTGAAAATGCAGCTTCCAGTCTCATAATTTAATCCAAGCCAGGCAGTGGAGGTTAAACCTCACAGACTCAGTGCAATTTGAAATCATAAGGTGCTCTGCTCCTGCAGCTGGATGTTTCGTGTACAGACTTGGCACCAAGTCTGAGGTGTTTGTAATGTGGGCTTGTTACAAGGGGAAAAAATAAGCAGATGCTCTGGAGAAAGAGCTTTTCTTTGAAATGTATAGGACTCCTCCAAATCCCTTCTTACACATACGTGCTTTTCTTACCTTGTTTAGGGTCTAACAGCGGGTGCAGCAACCCAGTTTATCCTGACATTTTATGGCTTTTTTTTAAACCGCTAATAAAGGAAACTGTAGTTGCAGTCTATATTTAACTCATTCTAACTCATTTCTTTTTGCTTTTATTGAATCCTGTGAGTCTTTGTACTGAACTGTAAAGCTGTGCAGTTATTAATTTGGTTTAGTAGACCACTGGTTATGCTTTGATTGGTGAAAGGTTTTTTGGGCTGAGTTCAGAAGCTTTTTGCTGATGTCTTAGTCTTGTGGAATCTAAAATTGTGTGCTTTTATCAGCAGGGTGTAGAATGATAAATACAAAGTAACCTGAAAATGCTATATTAAGCAGGAAAAATGTCCTCTTTTTCTCAGAATGTTAAAACAGCATTGGATACCTATACAAAAACTACTATTAAGAGTATCAATGGTAACATTATT
Organism: Vireo altiloquus; assembly: GCA_013396875.1. Taxonomy (NCBI): domain Eukaryota; kingdom Metazoa; phylum Chordata; class Aves; order Passeriformes; family Vireonidae; genus Vireo; species Vireo altiloquus. The sequence continues at coordinate 8,349 of VZRF01013001.1, read as the reverse complement.
ATTGAAAAACAAGTACCTCCTGTGTATATAACTAAGATAAATCTTTTAGAAAAATTTGTAATTTTAAAACTTTCCCAGTGTTTTAATGTGCTTTTTCCATACATATTCTAGAGTACATCACTTTTACATAGGAAACTCCTGTTCAAGTTGTCCTTCCAGCTTTATCTTAATAACTGGTCTGTCAATCATATTTTCTTCATGTAATTTCTTTTTAAAAACTTCCCTCATTCCTCACAAAGGGGGGAGTCTTTACCTATCTATACAATCAAATTTCGAAACAGCAACAAACTGTTTTGAAATAAGTCCTTTCTCACGCTGAGGTGGTTTACAGTAGGTGATACCTAATTAGTTAAAACTGCATTCTGTCACAGTCAATGAAGAGCAGAATCTGTTCAGGAGTAAGAGGAATTTAGGTTTTTCTAGCTTTTAATCACTGTTGCCATAGTGGAAAAGCATAAAAGCACGTCATTATTCTAAAAACTTTGAGTCATGATCCATAAAAGATTTGTAGCCGTCTCACTGTTACGTAGCAGGGCATGAGAAGAGAAATAAAAGCCAAAATCCACTGCATTATTTAGTTGTGTCTCTTCCCACTGATTTTAGACACTTTTAAGAGCTTAAATCCCCAAAACTGAGTTGCAGAATGGAATTGAGATGTAGATCACTTCAATATTCTTGATAAATTTCAATAATTCACACTGTGTAATTAGCAGGTTCTGACTGCCAGTTGCTTTTACTGGTTTGTGCTTTCTGTTTCATAAGGAAACAAGGCATTGTTGTCTGTGTCTCAGTCACCTAAGGATATGAAGTTGCTGGTGGTGCAGAGCAAAAGGAAAAGAGATGCAAATTTTAGAAAATTACATGACCTTGACTGATCAGCTTTTTCTGGCATTGAAGAGCCTGGAAAAAGCTGGCATTGTTATCCTGGGGCTGTGAAATACTGATGGAGCAGGGTAGCTAGCAGAGCATCTTACTCTTGTCACCTGAGACTAGACCAAATATGTAGTTATGACCTCAACAACCCAAGAAATAAGGAAAATATAGAGGGATACAGTGCTTGCCAAGAGCCTTTAAGATAGGAGTACACAACTGTGAGTTTTGATGAGAGTGCACTAAAATCAGTGCCTAAAATCTAATGCCTTCCGTGACTCTTACGCTGGCTGGCTTTGACAAAATCTTGTTCAATAATAAGAAAAATTTGTCCCATAGTTACCAAAAACTCCAAAGTAATGGCTGCCACCAGTCAAGAGGTGTTTTATTTGCACCTTGTCTAATAGTCTGCAGTCACAAAAAGGAACATTTGAAAGAGTAGTTGCAAATAATGTAACTTTAATCTTAATTCAGGTTTCCAGTAGCTCATAATATGAAAAAAAGAAAGTAAAAACTGAAATTAGAGGTCTTTACCAATCTAAACTATTCTACTACTATGTATTTATATTGTTCCTTCCTGTTTTTATTTGTTTTATCAGTCTAAGGCATAAGCACTTTAAACAAACCATCATGAACAAACATATGACAAAGAATTGTAAAAAGAATGGAAAACCAAGCTGTAGCTCGTAATTCTTATGAATGCCTTTGTTTAGCAGAACTGTCATCATGGTACTTACACAAAATTTTGCAGATGCATAGTTTTTGTTATATTTATTAAAGTAAGTCCAAAAAAGCAACAGTTTTACTGCCTTTAAATTGCAATCTTGAATTTTCTTTATTTAGACAAAAGAATCTGGGTTTTTTTTTGATACTAGTGTGTATTCATTTGATCTTTAAGAAGACATTCTAATATATAGGAACACATTGCTTTTAGACAGAATTGCCATTTTTTAGAAGATGATTGTCACTAACATAATTTCTTTCTGCAGGATAATGGTTCTCCTGAAGAACATGCAATTTATGTTTGGGACCATTTTATTTCCCAGTCAGCTGCAGAGAACGTGTTTTTTGTTGCTCACAGTTATGGTGGACTTGCCTTTGTAGAGTTGGTAAGTGTGAATTCTCCGTTGCCTTCTTTCCTGAAGGCTGTCGCAGATTTTCTACATTCTTTGTGGTCACCTTCTTGAAAATAGCCAGGTAGAAACAACTGAACCAGTGGTCGTGTACAGGTCAGTCGGGATTTCTTTGCAACCACAAGGTCACTGCATCTTTTCTGGTTTTGAGCTAGACTGTAAGGTCCCAAGTGTGCATGAACCTGAAAGACTCTGGGGAACCAGAACACAACTGGATCTTTTTTGTCCAGACTATGTACTGAAAGGCACTGGTTTCTGCTGAGGGTCAGAAAGACTAGAGGACATATGAGACTGAGGACATATAGGAACAGTTGTAAAGCAAAGTCACAGTAACAAATGCAGATTTTTGTATACAGGTTGGAACTGAACATGTGGGGAAATTTGGTGGTTGTATTCAGTTTTTGCAGTTTTTCTACAAAGGTCTGCAGAACTTGCTGGAAAGACTTCTGTTTTCCCATTTAGTAGGCTCTCCAGTGATAAAAGGTGGGGAAAAACTCTGCTCCATGTAAAGCTACTCTACATCTGATGCCAAGACGGCTGAACATCCAGTTTGTCAGTCTTTCACTGTTTTCTCTAAAGGCAGATCTCTCAACCCCATCTGGTATACCAAGTTGCCTGTTAAACTTGTATACCATTCTATCAGTGTAGCTGCAGTCTCCTCGTGTGATTTTAAGACATGAGTGTAATCAGGATGTGTTTTATTGAAGAAAACTACAAAAAGTAAGAGTCATGTTTATTGTGGAAAAGTAAATTGCAGAACATTACAACTGGTTTTATAGACGTAGGAAACAGCAGATACATATGTACATCTTTTGTCTACAGCACATCAGTTTAGTCTAATTGAAGGTTGATTAAGGTGTTTCCTGCCTCTACATAAGATGAATGCCTTAGTTAAGAAAAAGCATGCATGAGTGTGTTGGTTTTAATCTTATACTGCTCCAAGTAGCAATAACAATCCAGACCATGGCCACTTGTGTTATTTTAAGAACTTAAGATTTTCCTTAACCCTTTTTTTTTGTTGAAATTAATGCTGCTGTCATTTTTTCTGCGGTCCTGGAAGAGTATGTGTAAAATATGCCTGACATGTACAGACTTGAGACTTGAGAACAGTTAGTTTTCCAGATCTGAAGATCGTTTGGGAATTGATCATTTTTCACAGGTATTTTATTACCTGGTCAATAAATAGTTCCAAAATGAAATTTTTAAGAGACCTTGAAGGTGAATAACTCCTGCTGTAGCCACATCTTTGGGCAAAAAGTATGTTGTGTGCATCTGCCTGTTGCTCTTGAGATGCCATGAAGTTTAGGGAGCAATTGTTCTGTCTTGGCTTTTCTGAGTTGTGATTTGCAGCTGCTCTGTGTTTCAGCCCAGGTTATTCTGGTGTAACTTGTGGGTCCAAAGTAAAGCTTTGGCGGAATTTCTGTAGGTTTTTTAAAGCCACATTGTTTGGGTTACCAGATGCCCAGAGATACATACACTTAGCAGAGGGCAGTAAGAAGCATCAACTGGAGACCTTTCTCAGTGTTTCCTAAACAGAGTTCTGACTTGGAGGAGGCTTAGAGAGTTTTTCCATCACATTTCAGTCAATGGCTTGAGGTGGCCTGGGTAACAGATGACCAAGGTGTCAGTACCATTTTCCCTGTTTCTCTCGTCACACTGGTGGATATTTCTTCACTTTTGTTCTACTTTATTATGAAGCACACTGATGTTTCAGAACAAGACTTGACTTCTGACCTTGGGGCTTCCAGGGTCAGGGTGCTCAGGGCCTGTGAAATTATCACAAGCTGAGCGAAAGTTTTTATCAATCACAGGAAGCAACCAGTAAGTAAGAAGTTAAAAAGGACCTTTGTCAGAAAGACAAGATGGTCTCAGTAAGGGTCAGCTTCTGTAGTCTGCTGTCTCTGCAGGAGATGCATGCCTGAGAAGAAGAATATAATACATATCCATTGACACGTCACGTATCTGTCATGCAAAACCTGGAATGTATTTTTAATGTAACCCAATGTTTTTCTAAAAAATCAAAGGATATGAGCACCTGGTTTAGGCAGAGGTAGTTTGATATTTGAGTTCCACTGAAAGCAGTTTGATGAAATAATTCATACACTGAAGGACATACCATTGAAATAAACCCTGAACTATTTTATTGCAGTATTAATTTGTAAGATTTTATTTTTTATCATCTCCTTTCTCTTAAACTTCATATCCATACAGCACTTAATAATTGCAATGAGTTCCAAAAAGAAATGGAGCAGCTGATGGGCAATTACTGTCTCATGATACATACATTTTCGATCACTTTTTTCTTTGATTCATGTGGGGGTGATGATGAGGTTGATAGAGTAGCTACGCCATATAGCAACTGTACCCTCTCTGTGCTTTCTTTGCAAGTTTTTGGGTTAACTGATTCATGAAATTGTAAGTTACAGTCATTATGTTATGTTACTGTTGCACAATTGCTCCTTCTGCATCCATGCCTCTTACCGGAGAGCAGTGTGAACCATATGGCTTTAATTTGGAGTGAAGGTTTCTGCCTGAGCCCTCTGGATTTTATTTTGCCAGCAGGAAAAAAAGAAAACAAGCAAAAAAAAAAATCCAAAAGTATTTGTATTTTCAATTAATACTTTTTTAGTCAACTTTCCATGTTTAGTGCTGTGAGGTCTGTCATGATGGCTTGCAGTTATCTCAACCTCAGCTTGCCACTTCATCGAGGTGCAAGGCTCTTGGTGAAAACAAGATGTCCTGGCATTAAACAGAAAAACCCAATGAAAGCTGATATTAAGCAGTCTTGATCATGGACGTTCATACCATCGTGTGGGAGGAGCTGCTGCTCTCCCAGGAAAAGGCAGAGAACAATATGCAGCCTTGCACAGGCAGTACACATCTAGGTGCTTCTTTGTTTGAAGCTGCTGAGGGAAGTAGCAGAGGAAGGGTAGTGCTGCTCTGCTGTCCCTTGATTGGCATGCACTTCACTGGGAAACTCTGTGAAAAGAGAGGAAATAGGACCATCACACATGAAATTGGTATAAAAGGAGGATCATTTTTATTTATAAAACTTTGGTGGCCAAAGCATGGTCTTCATTCCAAATTTCTTATCATCATAAAAATGAGGCTGAATTCTGGAAGTCCTTCATTAAACAAACAAGTAAATTTTGGCTGCAAGTTTAAAATACATGCCACGTCAAGTAAAAATTTTATTTATCTTTGCAGCTTTTTTGATCTACATTTTCTCATGTCTGTAATGGCAAAATGTTAAGAAGAATAGGGTGAGTCTGCAATATCATGCTCAAATACACAGAAATTGTTACCCAGTTACTGCAACATAGGTACACGTTTTCTGTACCTTGTTGTGTCATAGATTACTAGGGGAGTAAGTGAAAGTGATTAAAATGTGTGGGAAATAAAGTTTCACCAGTAAATGTATTGAGTTTTATTGTTCTCTTGTTTGTAGGTCGAATTACAAATGGTAAATCATAAGCCATGTAAATGTTACAATGTATCTTAACATTTAGTAATTAAAACTTTGTGTAATTGTGATTTGAAATTAAACGTGCATGTGATAATATCTACATGTAAATTACTTTTTGAATGCACAGCACTAAAAGCAATTGTTGGGTCATTGTGTTTTGCTAATTGCTAATTACTGATTTTGAAAAACTCAAGCCATGATTTGTGAATGTCTCGGTTTTGGAGACAAAATTTTAGGAGGAAATGCTTCACAATGAGCACCTCCTCCAAAGGGAAAGGGTCTCCCTCTTTTCTCTTCCCGTGAAGCAAATTGATAACAGCAGGTGAAAGTGAAAGGAAAAACCTGTTTATTTACACAAAAACTAAAACAGGGTAGAACAGAAAAAAAAACCCCTCAAAATACAACAAATGCCCAGGGAAGAAGAACACACAGGCTGACAACTGGTCCCCTCAGTCTCCGGGAAGGGGAAGAAGAAGTCCATGCAGCAGCCCAGAGCAGGGCAGATGGAGACCTGCTGGTCCTCTGGCACAGTAGCCGTGCAGTGTCCCTGGCGCACTCCCTCCAGAGCCCGGCCCAGCCTGTTGCCCCAGCCTGTTGGACTGAGCCGCTCATCCGAGCCTCCCTCGGGTCTGCAGCTCCGGCCCTGCCCCCGGGTCCATCCTAAAGGCACAGCATCCTTGGGCATTGAGCAGGCGGTTAAGGAATAAAGCAGCTTCAGAACATCAGCCCAGGACTTTCCATCCCTTATTCCATACCATGTGCTTAATGCCCAAATTAATACATTTCAAGTTTAAACACACATTAATACATATATATACAGTTATATACAAACAGTGGCTGTGACATTCAACAAATAAATATAGGCATTCCGTCTGTACCAGCGGTTCTCACCCAAAATCAAATCTTCCTGTGGTCCACACTGTGTTTCTCTGTCCTCTGCATTATCCACCATGTGCAACCTAGCCCCTGAGCAAAGACAAGCCCACAAATGGGTTTGTCTTTACTCGATGTAGAACTGATCCATACAGTTTTTCCCAAAAGTCCCCTGACATGCACTCCTGGGACCTTGTCCCCATCTACTCTGTGCAGGGATTCAGACTGGGCAGGACCTGCCCGTTTGGTGGAGCCTCAGGTGTTAACTAACCATGTGGCTTTAGCTAAATGCATCTCCCATGTTTTGAAAATTCCCCCACCCAGTGCCTTCACGGTGTTTTTAAGCAGGCCATTGCACCGTTCCAGTTTCCCAGTTGCTGGTGCATGATAAGGGATATGGTACACCCACTCAATGCCATGT
>VZRF01013000.1:0-11598 GCA_013396875.1 Vireo altiloquus | reverse complement strand
TGTCAACAGAATCTTCCCCATAAAAACTGCATTCCCACCCCATGGTTCCCAGACCACCAGTCCTCCTGAAGTATTCTTCCAACACAGGCTGTTGGCTTAAGTAGCTCTGTGGTGTTCTTCCCCAATCTGCAGTAGTCTCTGCAGAAGGAAGACTGCAGCACCTGAGTGTGGGAAACTCTGAGGCTGGCTTTCAAAACATCCGGGATTCAGTGGGAGTAAAGCATATGTCTAGACATCCACGGGGAAAGAAAGTTGAGATCCAAACTGCCATCTCCACGATTACATCGGATGTCTCTGGGGAAAAACAACTTACAAGGAAGGTGAAAACTCATAAATTCAATGACAAAGAGATCGGGTGAAGAAACCATAGGAACCTGTCCCATGAATCCTGTAGCACTGACTCTGGGAAGCTCAAAAGTCCCGTTCAGAGTTGCTACAGTAATAAAATTCACCCCAGATGCTTTCAACAGAAACAAATTGAGGCATGAGTGCAGTATCACATGCCCAATACATCGATTTTTGTGCTTGAACCACAGAAAAGGGGAAAACCTCTCTTTGCAAGGGTTCTCCACTGTTCTGGTCCGTCTGGATCTCTTTATCAGATGTTGAGACAGCTTTTGCTGTGTTTTTGTGGATAATTCCACAATTCTGCACCCCCATTGTCCCTTGAAAATCCCATTTTTCAAAATCCGTGGGTTTTTGGGTTCTGGGAACACGCGGCGTCCCAACATGGGAAAAACCTCTCTGGACAGCTCAGGGACAGAGTGAAGAGGGGGACGTGTCAAGCGTGCTGCAATCTCAGGCTCTTCCATGGAGGGAGGGGCCGATGAGAGAGTGCGCACTCCTCCAGGTGCCGTGCTCGGGGCATCTGAACAGTGGCTGCTCGCGAAACCTGGCCCGGCGCCGCCGGAAGCACTCCGGGAGTGACCATGGCTGTCCCGGCTGGGACCGCCTCCACCACGCCACATCGATTCTCTGGGCGGTGGCACGGGGCCATGCCCAGGCCGCGCGGCTTCAACCACCGCAGAAACTGCCCAAAGTGCACCAGGAGAAGAGGATTGGACAGAGGCGGGGTGGTGGGGCAAGAGACAGGGGGCTGTAGAGGTACCTTCCCTGTGTCCGCTCGGAGAGAGCTGCTCACATTCCCCGACTCCTGCTTCCTCTGGACTTTTGGTAGATCTGACTTTTCCAGCCTCTCCAGCATTCCAGACAAGCACCGCCCTGGTCAAACCAATCCAAGCTGGCAGAATCTTATGACCAGTCCCATCCAGCTGTTCAAGTTGCCAACTGACTTTCGTTGCCACCATCTCCCAAAAATGCAGGCTGAAAGCCTCTTTCGGGTCTTGCTCACGTCTAATTCCATTCTTTTGCAGCCACCGAAAAAACTTCAGGAGGTCCCCATCTGAGACCATACTGTCATTATATGTTATCAGAGTTTTCCATGCAAAAAGCACAGTCCTTTCCTCACTTTTCAGCAGTTCCATATCTGGAAACTTTTCAATTCTTTCTGAATCTGGTCTGACGCAGTCCGTGGGAACCAGGCTGCTGTTCCCCCTCCTCAGTGCAGCTCAGATGGACGCTTCGGGGTCCACCTGGGCAGAACTTGGTCCAAGACAGTTGGGGTCACCAATTGTGGGAAAGATGAAGCCCTAAGTGCTAGGACTTGTCCACAAAACGACTCCATCTTCATAGAATTTTTCAGAAGGCTTTATTATTATCAAGAACAGAGAGCAAACTTTTTCTCCCTCCAGCCATGTTAGCGGCAGGGGTCGTCTCTGTGTGACTGTGTCTGTGTGTCTCTGCAACACAGTCTCACAAATATGAAAACAAAGACAAAGCTCTTTCATTGGTCAAGGAAAACACCTTACCAAAACATCTTTCATTATTTACATTCTTGGTCTGGGAACCTACAGAAGTTCCCTTTTAGAAATGGAGTAAGTGTTAGAATTTGAGACAACTCAAGAGGAACCTGCCCTTCTCCAGCCTGTTGCTGTGATCTCTCTATGATCCATTAAAGAGTCAGCACCACACTATTGCATTTATTTTATTTTTCCTATTAAATTGTTTTTCTGACTTGGAGTGTCTCACTGACTTGCTTTCAAACCAATACCCCTTCCTGCCTTTCTTGGACTTTGTGATGAGCTTGCAGAGGAACAACTGTGAAGATGGGAGCAGTGATGTAGTTCAGTAAATGAATTTGCTACTGGCTTAACCCCAAAACTGGAAATGGCTAATCTCCTGATTGTCCATCTCAACCAATTTTGGTTTGGTTTGGTCATCATTTGTCATCCCTCCCCCCAAAGTGTAGTGGAAGTCCTGTAAATCACAGAGGGTTCATAAAAGTCTGATCAGTCATTCAAGTCTTGTTGCTTTATTTATTTTAAATTCAGGGAGGATTTGTGCTTTACGTTGGCAGTATTGTACACAGTGTGTCCAATAGGATTTGTGCTAATCCCACAAGTTTATCCTAGATCTGAAGAGCCATTTGATATCAAGGACTACTGTGTTGTTCCCAAAGTCAGTGTAACTTTCAAAAAATTCAGATGCAACAGTAGTTGGTAGATGGGGGGGAGCAGGGTGACATTATTCAGTCTGTTAGGCCAGACTGATAAATTTACTACTGGGAGAGACACCCTCTGTCTTGGAGTGACTTTATGATATCCTATATCGTCTGCTCTATGCCCAGAAATGAATTTTATGCCATTCTGTGCCTTTAAACTGAGCCTGAGAGGGGAGAGAAANGATTTGCAGGGGGATTCCCCCGATGCCATCTTAGCTCCGGGAGGAGAGAGACCATACCCAGGAGGACTTTTCCAGGTTTACTTTCCACAGAGAGGGATTTATTTGTTTAGCATTATTGTTCTTTTCCTCTGTGTTTTGTTGAATAAATAGTTGTCTTTTTTCTCTTCACTTTCCTCCGAGGAAATTTTCTTTCCCGAACCTGGTGGGGTGGGGGAGGGGTAGCTACGACCTGCTTTCCATCAGGGGATATTCTCCTCTGAATTTGTCTCAAACTGGGACAGACTGAGCTTGGGTGCCCTTGCTGAAGAAGATTTTGGACATGCAGGACTGCAAACATAGGGAACTGATGGAGAGGCTCTGTGGGCTACTGCACCCAGAGCTCTGCCTAATGTGGTGTGATCAGACTTTCTCCAACCACTGGAATGAGGTGTATTTGGGGTGTAGAAATCTACCCTATGGGGTTCCCAGTCACTGAAGACTGACTGTGTGCTAAACCTTCACTGAGCACTGACCCTATTTTCTCTTGCAAATAATGGACTGTCTGTGTCTTTCAGATGACAGAGCTTCTCCAACTAATGAATCAATTTAAAGAAATGGGCTTTGAACTAAAAGACATTAAGGAGGTCTTATTACTACATAACAATGACCAACAGAAGGCTTTGGAAGATCTGATGGCCCGTGCAGGAACCAGCTGAAAACACATTCCTGGATTCTCATCATGCAACAAAACAGGACCAGCCCCACCACCTTCACATCCAGGGTGACTTAATCTCAGCAAGGAGTTTGGCTTTTTGCATATAAGGGAGAGTGTCTGAGCAAGCCTGCCCATGTGCATCACTCCAGCATTTCTCTTTCCACTGAGAGCCAACTTTCTTTCTTAAATTAAATTTTTGAAGTGTCCTTTCCTAAGTTTCCTTTTTTCCAGCTTGGCCACAGAGAGTTTAGACTGCCCAACCTCTACTGGAATTGTACATAGGTAGATATGGGGTGGTTTCTCCCACTCACCTTTGCACTGGAGTTGAACAGAACATTGTTGGCTCTGAAACTAGGATACTTTGGTTCTTTGAAGCTGCTTTCATGGTGTATGCTTGTACTGAATTACTTGATTGTGTCAGTCCAGATTAACTACTTAAATTTGACCTTTAGTGCAATGGAGTTTTATTTTTTGGTTGAAATTTAGTCTGTAACTTAGTAAAACACTGGTTCAGAAACTGTCACTATGCATAAAGAGAGAACCTTGTTTTGTCCTCTTGGTTTTTGTTTTTTACCCATGCATCCAACACTTCTGCCAGACATGAGCATTCAATGCTGAGTGGTGTGTAAGTTCCCTTGAAAAAGGTAAACTGTGAATTCTATCTGGACCTGCAACTTATGTTGGTTCTTGAACCTGAAGGCAGAGAGCTGGAGCTTAGTATTCTTAACCTCCCAGGTTTGTAGGATATTTAAGGCAATGCTCTGCTAGGAAATCAGTTCTCCTTTTGTTTTAAATAATACTCAGTGTGATGCAGGATGTTCCTTTCAAGCACTTTCTTTAAGAGATATACTCACTGCATTAGTTCAATTTCTCACATTGCTATAGAATTGCATAACATCTAGCACTATAAATCAGGTTTTGGGTTGGTTTTGATAAAGTTCTAAATACTTAAAATATCAACAGTCTTGAGGAATCTTTAAAGTAATTCACTAAATATTTTGATTCTGCAGAAAAATAACTAATAAAACCCTCAATATAACTCCCAGTGTCATGGTTCCCATCTCTCATGCTCTTTGGTTTCAACGAATTAACAACTTGCTGGATGCTGCCTGCTCCTGTAGGCACACGTAAATCCTGTGTGTTGGGCAAAACAACCTGAGGTCTCCAGGCAGATGGCTGCCGTGGTGCAAAAACTGAGCCTAGGGATCCAAACTCGTGTTACAGCATGGAGCTGGGAGCACTGAGAACTTAGGCAGGGAAAAACTACTTGGCTCATTTCCTCGGTTTAAGTTTTTCAGTAGGTTTTAGCTCTTCAGGACCCTGAAGGAGATGATATTTGTCTATTATTTTGTTAACTTTATATGACCAAAATGTGTAATTTGGGTCCAGTGTTAACTCCTGGAATTGTCTGTGAGGTTCTCAACTACATTAATTACCTTTACTTAAAACAAAATGATACTGAGAAAATATGTACCTGGTAAGTATCTAGGAGGTGTGGAGATGAATGATGAATAGGACCAGGACAGATTGCCTTGCACGTATCCCATAGTACTGAGCTTCACCAGCTTCTATTAGTGGGACCGAAATTAAAACTTATCTAAGAAGGATATTCAGCAGCTGGTGGATCAGCAGCTGCTGCCTCTGTGGGTGCAGGTAAAACAGTTGTCCAGCTTTCCTTCCCGGGTGAGAAATGTGACAGTTTGAAATGAAGAAATGAGGTTCCTGATTAATCAGAAAAGCTGGAAAACGAAACTTGAACTGCTTTACTGTCACTGCTGAGAGCATTCAGTTGTGTTGTTTGTTTCAGTTTTCTCACAATTGATATCCAAACAAATCTGTCTGGTACTAGACAATCCTGAAAGGGCAAGAAGTCTTGCCAGCAAAGAAACAACTATTTAGACCAAACTTCTGAATAAAATCATCTCTTCAATTGCATTAATGTGTGTTAAGTTTTTCCAGTGTCCTCACTACAGTAACCACACTGCTTATGGAGACTGTTGTAGAGGTGAGAGCAGAGAGATGAAGATGTAAAGTGATACCTGTAAAGCTGGTGATCTCCTTCCAAAAAGATGTACCCCTCTGTGTCTTCCCTGGTGATGCTGCTCTTACTTTGTCAGTGAGGTTTCTATTAGGTTTGCATGGCCAGGTTTTGGTAGAAGAGGGGCTACAGGCATGGCTTCCGCGAGAAGATGCCAGAATCTTACCTCATGTCCCATGGAGCCAATGACAGCTGGTTCCAAGATGTGCCCATTGCTGTCCAAAGTTGAATCAATTGCGAATGGTGATAACTTCTATGATAATATATTTGGAAAGGGGAAAAAACTGGAAAAGCAGCAAAAAAAAGAGTTGAGAATATGTGAGAAAACTCTGCAGACACCAAGGTCAGTAAAGGAAGGGGAGGAGGTCCACTAAGGGCTGGAGCAGAGATTCTGCTGCAGCCTGTGGTGAAGACCATGGTTCACCAGGTTTTCCCCCTGCAGCCACAGTAGAGATATCCACCTGCAGTCTGTGGAAGACCCCATGCCAGAGAAGGTGGATGCCCAAAGGAGGCTGTGACCCTGTGGGAAGCCCATGCTGGAGCTGGCTCCTGGCAAGACCTAGGGCCCTGTGGAGAGGAGGTCACACTGGAGCAGGTTTTCTGGCAGGATTTTGACCCTATGGGGGACCCAGGCTGGAGCAGCCTGTTCCTGANGTTAGTCTGCAGCTTAGTAAAATGCTGGTTCAGAGCTTAGTAAAATGCTGGTTCAGAAACTGTTGCTATGCATAGGAAACCTGTTCCTCTTGGGTTTTTTTACCCATGCATCCAACACTTCTGCCAGACATGAGCATTCAATGCTGAGTGGTGTGTAAGTTCCCTTGAAAAAGGTAAACTGTGAATTCTATCTGGACCTGCAACTTATGTTGGTTCTTGAACCTGAAGGCAGAGAGCTGGAGCTTAGTATTCTTAACCTCCCAGGTTTGTAGGATATTTAAGGCAATGCTCTGCTAGGAAATCAGTTCTCCTTTTGTTTTAAATAATACTCAGTGTGATGCAGGATGTTCCTTTCAAGCACTTTCTTTAAGAGATATACTCACTGCATTAGTTCAATTTCTCACATTGCTATAGAATTGCATAACATCTAGCACTATAAATCAGGTTTTGGGTTGGTTTTGATAAAGTTCTAAATACTTAAAATATCAACAGTCTTGAGGAATCTTTAAAGTAATTCACTAAATATTTTGATTCTGCAGAAAAATAACTAATAAAACCCTCAATATAACTCCCAGTGTCATGGTTCCCATCTCTCATGCTCTTTGGTTTCAACGAATTAACAACTTGCTGGATGCTGCCTGCTCCTGTAGGCACACGTAAATCCTGTGTGTTGGGCAAAACAACCTGAGGTCTCCAGGCAGATGGCTGCCGTGGTGCAAAAACTGAGCCTAGGGATCCAAACTCGTGTTACAGCATGGAGCTGGGAGCACTGAGAACTTAGGCAGGGAAAAACTACTTGGCTCATTTCCTCGGTTTAAGTTTTTCAGTAGGTTTTAGCTCTTCAGGACCCTGAAGGAGATGATATTTGTCTATTATTTTGTTAACTTTATATGACCAAAATGTGTAATTTGGGTCCAGTGTTAACTCCTGGAATTGTCTGTGAGGTTCTCAACTACATTAATTACCTTTACTTAAAACAAAATGATACTGAGAAAATATGTACCTGGTAAGTATCTAGGAGGTGTGGAGATGAATGATGAATAGGACCAGGACAGATTGCCTTGCACGTATCCCATAGTACTGAGCTTCACCAGCTTCTATTAGTGGGACCGAAATTAAAACTTATCTAAGAAGGATATTCAGCAGCTGGTGGATCAGCAGCTGCTGCCTCTGTGGGTGCAGGTAAAACAGTTGTCCAGCTTTCCTTCCCGGGTGAGAAATGTGACAGTTTGAAATGAAGAAATGAGGTTCCTGATTAATCAGAAAAGCTGGAAAACGAAACTTGAACTGCTTTACTGTCACTGCTGAGAGCATTCAGTTGTGTTGTTTGTTTCAGTTTTCTCACAATTGATATCCAAACAAATCTGTCTGGTACTAGACAATCCTGAAAGGGCAAGAAGTCTTGCCAGCAAAGAAACAACTATTTAGACCAAACTTCTGAATAAAATCATCTCTTCAATTGCATTAATGTGTGTTAAGTTTTTCCAGTGTCCTCACTACAGTAACCACACTGCTTATGGAGACTGTTGTAGAGGTGAGAGCAGAGAGATGAAGATGTAAAGTGATACCTGTAAAGCTGGTGATCTCCTTCCAAAAAGATGTACCCCTCTGTGTCTTCCCTGGTGATGCTGCTCTTACTTTGTCAGTGAGGTTTCTATTAGGTTTGCATGGCCAGGTTTTGGTAGAAGAGGGGCTACAGGCATGGCTTCCGCGAGAAGATGCCAGAATCTTACCTCATGTCCCATGGAGCCAATGACAGCTGGTTCCAAGATGTGCCCATTGCTGTCCAAAGTTGAATCAATTGCGAATGGTGATAACTTCTATGATAATATATTTGGAAAGGGGAAAAAACTGGAAAAGCAGCAAAAAAAAGAGTTGAGAATATGTGAGAAAACTCTGCAGACACCAAGGTCAGTAAAGGAAGGGGAGGAGGTCCACTAAGGGCTGGAGCAGAGATTCTGCTGCAGCCTGTGGTGAAGACCATGGTTCACCAGGTTTTCCCCCTGCAGCCACAGTAGAGATATCCACCTGCAGTCTGTGGAAGACCCCATGCCAGAGAAGGTGGATGCCCAAAGGAGGCTGTGACCCTGTGGGAAGCCCATGCTGGAGCTGGCTCCTGGCAAGACCTAGGGCCCTGTGGAGAGGAGGTCACACTGGAGCAGGTTTTCTGGCAGGATTTTGACCCTATGGGGGACCCAGGCTGGAGCAGCCTGTTCCTGAAGGACTACACCCCATGGAAAGGACCCATGTTGGAGAAGTTTGTGGAGGACTGTGTCCCATGAGTGGGACTCCATGCTGTAGCAGAGGAAAAGTTAGGAGGAAGGAGCTGCAGAGATGACATGTGATGAACTGACTGCAACCCCCTTCCTCCCTGAGCTGATTGGAGGGGAGGAGGTAGAGAATGAGAGTGAAGTTGAGCCTGAGAAGAAGGGAAGGGTGTTTTAAGGGTTTTTTTTTTTCTCACTAGTCTACTCTGATTTGATTGGCAATAAATTAAATAATCTCTTCAAGTCAAGTCTGTTTTGCCTGTGACAGTAACTGCTGAGTGATCTCACTGTCCTTATTTCTGTCCTTGAGCCTTTTGTCATATTTTCTCCTGCCCTATTCCACTGAAGAGGGGGAATGATAGAGCAGCTTGGGGGTGATTAACCTGGTGGCTTAGGGGAGAAGAAGTTCTGAAGAAACATGTAATAAATGAGAATGTAATGAGACTTGAATGTTGTTTTGGGCAGTGTGCATCATTAGTTACTCTGGTACTGTTGTTCTCTTCTGTCAAGTTATGAACAAAACAGCCTGGATGTGGGGAGGTCCTGCTGATAACTGATGTGAAGCTGGGCTCTACCCTGCTGCTAGCTCATGAGATCACAGAATCAGATGATGACTCGTCGTGGTTTGACTCTGGCCAAATGCTAGGCATCCATGAAAGCAGTTTGCTCCACCCTCTTTTGGTCTTAGCCTGGCAGAAGAGAGGAAAAAAATTAACAAAGGACTCATTAGATGAGGACTGGGAGAAAACACTCTAAGGGCAAAAGAGGTTCAAATTTAAAGGTAAAAAGTAAATTTATTATTAACAGAGTCAGAGGAGGATAATGAGAAGCAAAATAAGCCTTTAAAACACTTTTTTCCCCCCAGCCCCTCCTTTCTTCCCACTGACAGTGCAGGCAGACAGGGTATGGGGGTTTTGGTCAGTTTGTCACTAGAGATCTTCTGTTTGCTCAGGGAGCGGAGTCATTCCTCTGCTATGTCATGGGGTCCCTCCCACGGGAGACAGCTCTCCATGAACTTCTCCAGCGCGGCTCTAATTTCACAAGCAGCAGTCTTGCCAAAAGTGCTGCTCGTGAATTCCCCCCACGGGCAAACAGTCTTCCCAAAGCTGCTGCGGCATGGGTAATTCGTTCACAGAATGCAGTCCTCTAAGGATAGACTGTTCTAGTCTGGAAGCCAGGGCCCTCTATCTCTGGAAGCAGGGGCCCTCTCTCTCCATTTGGGTCTCCCACTGGATCACAGCTTTCTCTGGCATCCAGCCATTCTGGAGTGAGCACTTCTCCCATGGGCTAGAAGTGGGTCTCTGCATCCTCCGTGGACTTAATGAGCTGCAGGGGGACAACCTGTTTTACCATGGTCCTCACCACAGCCTGCAGAGGAATCTTGACTCCAGCACTTGGAGCACCTTCTCCCCCTCTTTTTCCATTGACCTTGGTGCCGCCATGTTGTTCTCCTTCACATGTCCTCACTTCCTCCTCTTCTCTGACTAGAAGGAAAACTGCTGCCTGTAGGTACTATTGCCAACAAGTTCCACTGATTCAAAGATTTTTGCAGGATCCCACACTGCTAAGAGGTTGACCTCATTTAGGTTCTGCGTCAGGGAGTCACTTGCCATGTTTTCTCCACCGGCCAGGCAGTCCTGCCTCCATTGTGCAGGTAGTGGCTGCCGCCATGGCACAGGTGCTATTTAATGTCTCTCTTCATGCGAGGTGCCGGGAAAGAGAAGCAGTCACCGCCAGCCCTGCCCTTTTGCCCATGGTGTGGCTAGCTAGGGGCGGTCAGGCAGGCAAGGCTCGCCATAGGCCACACCAAGATGGTGGAGGTCGCAACGCATTGCCGCTCGCTGCACTGGGATGGCCCCACTGGCAGGACCTCGCCACCCCTGGAAAAAACTACGCTTGCGCTGTTTTGATTTTCTTCTTAAATATGCCATCACAGAGGCATTACCAACCTCTCTAATTGGGCCAGCAGCATGTCCATCTTCAGAGCTATCAGAGATTGGCTCTGTTGAACATGGTGGAAGTGATGCCTTAGGTTTTAACTGTCATATTTTTCAAATCCTGTACTGCTAGTATAACTCTGAAGTTTGCTGTAGCTTGTTAAGTGCTGTTCTCTATGCTAAGGTAGACATAACAAAACCTCTGTAACTTGTTCTCCAAGGACACCCAGAACAAGATCTTTAAACCATCATCTTGGGGAGAGGGGGGCAAGCTTGAAGAAATTACATCATTGGCTGGGTTCTGGTTGGTGAATTTATGTTGATATAAAAGTGTAAAGAACTCGTGACCGGTCATCCACTTTGGGATCCACTGAGGCAGGACCCTCTGGAGCTCAGAAGTGTACATCTGAAGGCCTTTCAAATAAATACCACATTTTTTCCTTTATTCCTGTCTAGTCTCTGTTTCTAGGTAGCCATTTAAGGCATCAGAAGTTTCTGGCAGCTTCTCACAGAAGCCACTTCTGTGGCCCTCCCCTGCTACCAAAAAACCAGGCCATGCCAAATCAACACAACTGCATCCCCAGTGACACTTGAAGCCTTAGGGCTTTTCCTTAGGTTCTTGCGTCAGGTCGATTTATGTACCTGATTTATGTACCTGGCACTATGTTATAAGACACTGTTTTGCTTTCTTATGCTAGCTGCTGCCAGATACTGAGGTCTGGGTGTCTTGGTAAGAAAGGCTTGTGAGAAGTGTAGAGGCAGAGCCAAAATTGGTGGTTGTGCTTTGAGCCAGAGACCCCCTGAGCTGCCTCCTGATAGTTCTGGACATCAATCATCCACATGGAAGCTGAGAGCTCCCACTCTGCATAAGGCTGGAGATCTGGGGAGGTGAGGTGTGCTGCTGTGGTTGTTGCCTTGTTTTGAGGGTGACTTCGTTTAGAGATCCTAGTCTGTCAGACAATGGGAGCATGCCTCAAGGCTTTCTTCAGCTGGCCTTGTGGCTCCTGCAGCAGCTGGAATACCCCTGGGCAATGCAGGTTGCCAACCCCAGAGCCTGCGTCAGCAGTTTTTCTGCACAGTATGTGGCTAGGCAGCTCTCCATACTGGGGAGATTGTAGGCTTCTGCCAGCAATTCAGCAAAACCTGTTGCAAGGGTTGCTTTGCTGCTGCCACAGGCTGTTCAGGTCAGCTACATGTGGCTGGG
Organism: Vireo altiloquus; assembly: GCA_013396875.1. NCBI lineage: Eukaryota > Metazoa > Chordata > Aves > Passeriformes > Vireonidae > Vireo > Vireo altiloquus. Next base: position 62 of record VZRF01013000.1, on the reverse strand, counting down.
GGTTGGAGGACAGCTTCTGAAATACCAGCTATGTCATGAGGCTGATATAAACAAATTAGGCC